>PVJX010005630.1:0-83795 GCA_004027295.1 Dolichotis patagonum | reverse complement strand
AAAAAAAAAAAAAAAAAAAAAAAAAAAAAAAAAAATTGAAATACATGTAGGACTACTACTTTGCATGAAATATTATTTTTTTAGAATTTATATTGTAAATAGCAATTACAAAATTATTCCTGGAAAAATTGTTCAAAAATCAGGTTCTTATTTCACATGCCTGGGTGATAATTATAATGAGTTATTTCAAGTGCAAGAATTTCTTCAGTATATTGATCTTTATATAGGCAGCTAGCGGATGCTACTGGGTTATACTGACCTCAAGAAACATCATGAGTTAAAGTCAAGCTATTTTTCTATTTTTTGATTGGGGAAGGAAGTCCAGAAAGGCAATACTTTGTCCAGTGTCCTAATGTTGGTAGTTATTTGTTTTAGAATTCAAATTCAAGGTTTTTCCTTAAGTTCTATATTTATATCCACTCTATCAGGTGCTTTAAAAGTATGAATGAAATAAATATCCTTTGTATTCACTAGTATAGAGAAATCTAAGCAGTAGAGATACAGTATTATTTTTTTGATACTTTTGGCAATATAATTTATTATTTTGGAATTTGTGATATATATATCCTTCTCAATGGTTTTATAAGCAAAGTAGTAAAGATCATTTTAAGTTTATACAGGGTAAATGATTTTGCCTATACATAGTAAATTTTCACACAAAATCTTCACATGGAAAGGTATGGATAAGCAAAATCTGAAAAATAAGGGAAAAACGTACTAGATTGGTATCAAATGGTAATTAGTTTTCAAATTCTATAGTAGGACAGGTTTTTAAAATTCTTGTTTCCTTTTATGAACTAGTCTTATAAAAATATATGAGGAGAATACTTAACTTGCTTAACAAATTCACCAAATTTTCATCAAACTTTGAAGGAAAAATACTGTAAAAAGTTCAATTTTCTTCAGTTTTGTATCTTTAATTTGATGTAATTTTCATTATGTAAAATGTTTGGAAAATATAAACTTACCTTAAAATGATGCATTAAGTCTTAGATAAAACTTAACTCCAAATTCTAGTTTGCTTGCTCTCTCAACTCATATGAAAGAAGTTGTTCTGTATTTGAACTTGCCCAGAAGTATATTTTCTTTTCAACATCTCATAGTTAAAGTTCACAGGTATTCCCTGATACATTAGGATCTTGGGGAGCAACTGTATATGTGAATTGAAAGGAATGTTTTGTAGCTCTCACCGAGAGTACGGAGTGGATTGAAAAGAGCTGTTAAATGATTAAACTTACATCTCTGTAAGCTCTGTCTGACTAATGGAAAATACACGTTACTCTCTGTTAAGTCAGCATCATACACTGCTGATGTGAACAACACTGCTTCAATATCACTTAACAATTTCATAAGACAGTGCATTAGGAATTTTTCTACATGTCTTGGTATGTTGAATTGCTTAATTATAGGGAAAAATTAAAATTTTCTACTGTCTTGCTCAGGGATCCACCTCTTCTTGAATTTCCACTTGCTGTATGCATTTAATGTGACTAAAATTCACAGGTTAAAAAAGAAAAACCATGTTCACCACATGTAAAAAATGTAATTGTTATGTGTACTCTCTGATCAATACCTATGGCTTATACAGTATATGAGGATTCTGTGCTTCACAACTCTGACAAATTATATGCTTTAATCAGTTTTGTTTGCATAGGCTTTAGTCCCTTTTTCTAATTAGCATAATGAACAAATAATTTCTACCATGTCTTGCCTGTCTCCTGGAAGAGTTCATTAAACTGATTGCAATTATCTTGTTAAAAAGGAACTTTGGTTTCACCCTAACCCTGATTTAACTTCATATAGTTTAGCACTTAAGACAGCAGAAACATTTAAAACATGCCCAAATTTTGATGTTTTCAGTCTAAAGCCTTTTTGCACCAAAAGAAATCTTCTTATGACACAACACAGTGATTCTACGTAAAAATATATATGGAATAAAATGTCAGTGTAGAAATCCTCTGGCTTTCCAGTCTGTGTGGTTTGCTCAGTCTATTTCTACACAGCAATGATTCTGTTACCTCCTAAGGTGGGTTGAATAGAGTAAGTTAATAAATTTCCTAGAATAAAGCCACAATGTTGTTTTTATTATCATTAATTACATGGTGGCTGAAGTTTTTCATCTTTATGTTTTATTAGTGTTATTTGAAGTGTTCTTTGCTTTTCCTCTTAATGCTGAACACTTAATAAAAACATATTCATCTTTATAATATATGTGAAAGTCATATCATTCTCAAACTCTAGTAGTGTTATTTCTCACTGATATTTCTTATTTAGCAAATAGCCTAAAATATCACCCTAGTGCAATTTGTATTTTAACATTAATTAGGCAAATTACCATTCTAGCAACTGAGATAATGTGGGCTAATTTAACTGATTAAATTGGTACAACAAGGGCCAGGGATTTAGGTCAGTGGCACAAGCACCTGCCTGGCAAATACAAGGTCATGAGTTCCATCCCCAATACCAAAAAAAGAAATTGATGAACCAGAAAGATATGGTACACAACAAGACAATTATAATATTTTGATTCTTTCTTTCCTAATAGTAAAAAAAGGTTAATAAATGACTGAATTATATGTTATAAAAAATTGGAATTTTAATAGTTACCACCTATTTAAAAGTTAAATTCACACGAAATATTTTAGACAATGTTTATACAAACACAAAATGTATGAAAATAACAAAGGATAAATGTTTACAGTCTACACAAACTTATTATCTATAGGAGCTCACATTTTTTTCTTAGATATGATAGTTTTTTAAAAATGGTTTTGCAAGCTTTTAGACTTTGTATTATAACATGTGGAATAGCTTGTGTTTTGCTTATATAAATATTATTTTCTCAGGGACTGAAAATAAAATACTATGCTGTAGACTTTCAGTTTATACATTCAATTCTTTTGAATAAATGTTTATGCTTAGATCATGATATTTAATGATCAGTGTGTAAAAACCATGATCCTTAATTTCAAGCAGTTCATAATTTCGGAAATAATTAGAAATGTTTCACTCTAATGATCATGATAATGAACAACAGTTAGAAGCTGTTAGTTGGAGCAACTTCACAATCACCTGATATATAATCGTCTATGTCATGGTCAGTAGTCAGAAAATCATTCTAAAAAGGGTCTTGCTGAGTTACATGGGACTATTCTGGGCTTACAAATTGTACTTAATCTATAAAAAGACACAGATAGAGGAATATGGTTTTCACCTATATTGGAGGTGTCATTTATTCTCATTTAACACCCTTTATAGCAAATGTTTTTAAGCATGCCTGTCTTTGAAAAGTGTATATATTGAATGGGGTCAATTTTTAAATCAATCTGATTTTCTTCGTGAGGCAGATTATTAGAAATTAAATTTCTTTCAAAATAGCTTGCATTTATTTTTTACCTGAAATAGATATTTAAAAATGTAAACCCAAGCATACACCAAGACACTTTCTAAGTTCCCCAGTGTAACAATATTATTTATAATATTACCAAGATGACTTTTGATTTTGTCAATTTTTTATATTTGCATATAAGTTATGAAAGCACAAGGTATTTAGTAGTGTCGTAATTATAGTGAGGATATGATTATAATGAGAAGTTACTTCAGTGAAATATTTGAGGGTGTCAAAAAATTCAATAATGAAAATAGTAATATTTTAGTGTAGTATTTAAATAGTAAAAATTGACTCAAAACTGATAATGAACAAACCCATAAAATTTAATTTAATTTAGTTTAGTTTTATTTTATTTTATTGGTATCAAGAATTGAACTCAGGATCTCTTAGGTGCCAGGCAGGCACTGTGCCACTGAGATATGTCCTTGGCCCCCCACAAAATTTAAATAAGACCAGTGAAACATTTAGCCTGTGAGAAATGACTTGTTTTTCAATATTTTAAACCTGTAATAATGTTGTAGAAAAATCACCCACTTAAACATAGATGGATAAAAGGACATACATAAATATGTCCTTTTGCCCCAGGTTCCCAAACAGTTTATCAAGATTGTATACCACTGGTTATTAAATCATAATGTTTGAACATGAAGCTGGAAATAGTACAAAATAGGAATAGGTAATGTTATGGTTGATACATTGGATCAGCCTGAAAAGTCTAGAGGCTTAACTAAGTAACTCAGCAGTTCTACATCCCAGGGTGTGGAGGGCATGCCCTTTCTTCTAGAATGTTGTTCATTGTGTCAACTTGAGAAGTTTAGAAGTTTAGCTAAGTGACAGCAGGGGGGCAGGGTCCTCATTTTGTAAACATCCTGAGCCTGTGCAAGAGTTGGGCAGAGAGATAGTGAGAGCGCTACACATACTGAGGGCGGGTAGCCTGCTTACAATATGAGGGAAGGAAAGAGGCTTGCTCTGCCCTCCTTTACTGTTGTTATTTTACTGGCTTCTACCCTTTGAATGGTTCCACCCTGCTTGCAGCAAGCTAATTACAGACTGAAACCTCCACAAACTGTGAGCTAAATAAACCTTTCCATCATTAACTTTGGGCATTGAGTACTTTGTCTCAGAAAACAAGAGAAAAGTAACTAGGACAGTCACTGTTGTAAGAATACAGATGAGAGGTAATTGATTTCTGGAGCAAGTCATATCAGTAGGAAATAAATTCTCTCTTTATGAGGTAAAGTGGCTTGGAAGAATATAATCTTGAACTGTGCAGAGTCAATGAGTTTTAGTGAAAATACTGCTCAACTACTTAAATGGAGACAAGATAGCACCAACAATACCAATATGTACCCATGACTAAGTGTGGGAAGCTTTGAGATATGCTTTGATCAAAAGATAGAAAAATTAGAGATGACAAATAAGCATTATACTTGATATTCCAAGGAGAGATTTGGATTGAAAACAAGTAGTTAAAAGTTATTAGAATAAAACGTCATTCGCAGCTGCAGGAGTGATTAATAATATCAAGGCTAAATTTGTAGAGTAAGAAAAATTTGAAATCTAAACTTTACACATTATAAACATGCATTCTTTACATTGAAAATTAATAATTATTCTTACTTTAAAATTCCTGAGATGAATTTACATAAGCGAGGGACAGGTATTTGAGAGTGTTCAAGTGTAGTCAAGATTTTCACAATACAGGCTAATTCAGTTAAAATAAAAGAAAGATTTTTAGAGAAATTCAAAAAGAAACAAATCCCAAAACTAAAAAAAAAAAAATGGTTTCCCTCATTTATCTTACTTTCTTAAGACTATTTCCTCTTTTGCTTCAAAACCCTTTGTTTCAAAAGGATGAACAAGTGCAAGTGAGTAGGTTCTGCTTCACATCTGCTGGAACATTTGCTCTGAATTGGTCAGTAAATCACAGATTCCTCAACCTTATTTCAAAGGAAGTGAATCCATTACATGTTCTCAAAGTGGTGTTTCATTTATTAGTTACAGAATTAGTTCACTAGGTAGTCACCATTGTGTTTTTATCTCCAAGGAACCTACATGCATTTAAAATTTTGTGAGTAAGCTGAGCATGGGTTTGAACTGTTGGTTTATGTACCTGTCCATTATGGCTTCTGTTGTGTTTTTATTTTATTTTAAAAAACAAAACAGAAAAAAAAGGATAGAAACTATACAGAATTTTTAAAAAATAGGTAATCAACAGTAGCTAACACATTGCATATTATTATTTTAGAAGTAGTTGTTCAGGTTACAAGATTTAATGAATAAAATGATCAAAGAAGCAAATAATGAAAGCACAGAGATTAGTAGTATAGTTATCTATCTTGTATATATATATATATATATATATATATATATATATATAGCCAAAAGTAAGCATTCATTTTTAAGTCAACGATTTTCAAGGTAAGAAGAGAAGCTTCATTTAGTGAGGATTTGTACAAATTATTCGGAGACTTTTAAACATAGCCAACTGCACATAACTCCACACCCCCCCCTGCAAACACTTACACAGTTAATATTCTGATCTGATAACTCTAAATGCATGTCATAGTAATATTAGACTCATTTTATTTCTCTGAAGCAGCATTTTGACTCAGTGTGAAAATCTATTTATTGATTTATACGATATTCTTTATTCTCAGTTATAAAGATATAAAGAACAATAAGAAAAAGTTTGTTTACTCACTTTTCCTTTTCTTTGAAATATTTTATAGAAAGAAAAACACTTGCATTGAAACAGAAGTTTTCAATACTGAGAGAAATGTAATAATAAGCTGTTATCAGGATGGTAAAATGAGACTATGAATTGCTTCTGTATGACATTCTGTGCTTTTCTTTCTTTCCTTTCTTTCTTTCTTTCTTTCTTTCTTTCTTTCTTTCTTTCTTTCTTTCTTTCTCTCTCTTCCTTCCTTCCTTCCTTCCTTCCTTCCTTCCTTCCTTCCTTCCTCCCCCATCCCTCCCTCCCTCCTTCCTTCATAGCAGGTTTTGCTGTGTTCCCAGGCTGACCGCAAACTTGTGGCAATCCTCCTGCTTTAGTCTCTCCAGTGCTGGGGTTACTGGGATGTGACACTACACTTGGATGACATTTTGTTCTTAAAATTTTTCTTTAACTTCACTTTCTAAATGTCTGAGGCTTTCAAGTTTTTTACATATTAAAAGTCATTGTTAAGTCACTGAAAGCTTATAGAAAGGATGAATAGAGATAAATACGTTATATCTACTCTAATTTTCTCTCTTAGATGAGGCAGGGTAGAGGTGATCATAGGAGAACAAATGATCATTATTGGGAACATCTCAAATAACCCTTCCTTATGTACTTGCTAGTTAATTTAATCTAAAAATATGGAGTCAATGCAATTTCCTGAGCTTTATGGAAATGATACAGTCAAGTGTTGTGGCACATGTGTGTAACTCCACCTATTTAGGAGGCTGAGGAGGACAGTAACTTTGTGGCCAGCCAGGGATAATTGATGAGACCCTATCTTACAAAAAAAGGCCATGGACATATCTCAATGCTGCCTGTATTGAATCCCCAGTGTTACATGTACACACACACACACACACACACACACACACTCACACATAGAGAGACTTATATAATTATTCATGTTTTAAAGTTTTTTTTAAATTTTCTACATAATTTTCCAATGATTGTGTAACTTTGACAAATTTATTGAAAGTGAATAAAAGAACTTAGGAATGTTGGATATCAGCAAACCATAATTTAATAAACTACTTTCCACTATAATAATGAAGGAATATTTGAACAAATAGCTTTTAATTATAAACTAATAATGTATTTTCTCTGTATTTAGAAAATCTGGACTTTTTGCCAGGTAAGGTAGTCTGCTGCCATTCTGAATAACCTTAGAACATTTTATACATACTATTCCAGACAGCTTATCATTCCATCACTCTTTAATTTATCAAAACTCTATTTTAAACCAAACATTAGGCAAATGGTTTTATTATAATTAACTTTTATCATCTTAGAAAAATATGAATATTGATATAAAGTTTTTCATAAGTATAGGTAAACAATGTAATTGAAATTTGACATTTATACACAGAGAAATTTGTGCCAATAAATACATTATAGAAGACACTTTTCTAAGCACAAAATTCTAAATATTAATTTACAGTAAAATATTAGTACATTTATCCTATGAGAAATTCATTTGACAAAAAACTATTGTCATAAGATTAAATATCCTTACTTTCATTTCTTAGGGCAGATAGAGAGTATTATCAAAATATTTAGAGATATGTATGAGGGAAAGAGAAACAGTGAAATTTTGTGAAATTTTATGTTTGGTGTACGCACTTCAAATCTTATTCATAGTTCATTGAAAAACATTAGAAATGTCTTAGGATATTCATTAATTCTATGAATGATTAACAACTCTTTTGTATTAAGAAATATGGTAACATCCTTTTTGTTAACTTTAATTTCAGACAAGAACTGAGTAAAATCAATAGATAAAATAAAATTATTCTGTGCTATGACATAATGTTTAACCTAAGGATTTTGAGGTGAGAAACACATATTCAATATTTTAACATGGAAACTACAGTCATTTTTCTGTCTTTATACAATGGTAAAACATAAGTACAGTGTCATCTAAACATTTTAGTGAAATATTGCTTGAGTCCATACTATGAATGATAATACTACTATGGAAAACAGAACTTATGCATTTTCTCATTTACTTCTCACAGAATTTTTAATACAAAGATATTATTAGTGTCCCTGAAAGTTGAAGAAATTGAGTCCTTGCTGAGGTTTCAGTCAGTTATCTGTGGAATGACATTTGCAATATAGCATCCCAGATCACTTAGGGAAATGATGTACGTTCTTCACAAATGATCACTTGAGATCTTCTAATGTGTACAATGAAAAGCACAAATAACATCGACTTATAAACAAGAGTATCTGTGTAACCACATTTCTCAGAAGTGAAATACTGACTCAGTTATCAACATAGAGAGATTGAATAGAAAGTGCCTTAAGCAGTTTTAAGCATATCGCTTTGTTTTGTCACTTGGCTTAATTATTTTCTTTTTTCCTTACAGTGCAATACTTATTAGAGAGTAAGTACTGTGCTTGTCAGAATTAGTTAATATGAAGATATTTTTTCATTTATTGTGGAGATAATAGAAAACCTTATACAATTTTAAAATTTTTATGGACAAACTAGAAAACTATAACATAAAGATTAAGAACTGGCAGAATTTAGAAAGCAAATAATATGAATATATTTAACTAGTTTACTTTGTTTCAAGTAAGAAATCTCTTGTGGCTCCTGCATTTCAGAAAAATTTTGTCTTGAGTTAGCTGTGGTTTCCAGTTCGTGCTATTCTTGATTATAATTATAGACTAATATTATTTTGCTTTCACAATCAGCAGTTTAATTTGTTGTAGGTTTGGTTAATTACATAGTGATGCATATTTCCATTAACAACCTTTTTATAAGCATAATTTTTTAAGCAGGCTTTGAAGACATCTGTTTAGCATTGTTCAAATAGGAAAGATTTTTACCTCCATTTGCTACTCTTTGTGCTAAAAAATGCAATTTAATCATAAACCAGTATAAAGTAATAGTTCATTACTATGAAAACATCAGCAAATATGGCAGAAGAACCACTTGAAAAGACTTCATTAACTTCTACTTGTGAATAAGCCAAAAGCAAAAAGTGTTTTGAACACCTAATTCTTCTAGCATAAATACAGAGTTTCAAATTCTCTCCTCATGTATCCGTGTATCAAAAGCAATGCAGAGAACATACATGCATATGAAGATTGATATAATATAATTTAAACATCAAATTAGAATCAAGGAAGAAAACAGTCTAATTATACTTAATATAATTATTGTAATTAACATTTAATTTGGTTTGAGGATCCACCTTGATTTTGAAAAGTATATTAAGAAGCATGTCTTGTCCACAAATAGAATCCTTTGATTAGTTAATTTCAGTCTGTCCACCTTGTAGACAGTAACTTATAAAGATTTTTGTGATTATAACACTAAGTAGTATAAGTATTCCTAGAGAGTTAGATAACACAAACCATTTCAAGTGTAATAAAGGTCTCATAGTGTCACTGCCAAAAGTTTTTACAAATTTATGAGTTAAATATCTCATTGTCATTTGAAAGGGAAAGACATGAGTCATTTCAGAGTTCCTCAGTATCTATGAGATCACATACTAAATCTTTAATTTAAAAATGATGAAATAAAAAAATTAAATGAAAAAAATAAAAATGATAAAATAGTTGCAGTAATTTTTATTTACTAAATTGAAAATTTGTATTTTGAGAATAATTTTCTATTTATTTTGATATTTAGTGAATTGCACATATATTTTTCCAGTTTTAATTTACCTACTTAGATGATTAGCAATGCTTATGTTACAAAATAACTTTTATATATTCATACTTTTTCTGCTATATTTGCTTTACATATTTGCCAACACAATATTTTAATTTTGTATAGAAATCTTTATGAAAGGTTGCAAAAATTACTGAGTTTAAAAAATTTTTTGCATTGCTTTTATTTGCTTAACAGCCTTGTTTTACTCAGTGGTCAGTGTCTTAACTTTTCTCATTGCTGAAACAAAATACCTGACACCCAAAGTTAAAGCAGAAAAGGTTTATTTGGCTCACAGTTTATAGATGTTTCATAGGGTGTCATGGCATAGGGGTGTCACACAGGAAAAACAGTTTATGACAAAGTAGCACAGGCAGAAGGCAGCAGGCAGGAAACAAGCAGCAACAAGTAACAAGTGACCAGCACTAGCCCTCTGAAGTCTTTTATATTTCATTCACCCGGGGTGGAGCACCCTTAATCCTACTGAGATCTGTGCCAAATTTATCCACTGATTTAATAAGCACACACACTTAATCCCAGCATCACACACTCTGGATCCAGACACCTCTGAACAAGAACCATGACTGCCTGAGGCTCTCAGGGGACGTCTAGACACAAGTGAGTTAAACTTTTTCCTTCATTTTCATTAAACTTCTCATTTTTGGGAAGTGATTTACTCTATGATGACAACAGAAGTATATTTCTAATCGCATAACCACCATAAGGTGCTTGAACACGAACCTTTTAGCATACATACAGCCCAAGACCCAAACAGCACCCTGAGAATCCGGCTCCAGCCCTGTGATTCCAGCTCTTGGGTTAGTTTGGCAAAGGACCCTTGGGCCTGACTAGGGCAGAATCCTGTTTCAGGGTCTCAGGCAAAGTCTGTATAATTTACATTTAAAGGGCTTATAAATTTTAGCTGTAAATTCCTACTGGTGCAGATTAGCAGACAATCAGCAGAGGCTGACATTGAAGGCTTTTGAGTTTTGCTTCACACATAGTAACAGTCCCTCATGTTACAAATCGAGTCATGCTAGTTTTCATTTTTCTTTAATTAGTAGAAACAAAAGACTCGGTTCATTCAACTTTTAGTTCCTGAGGATTACTTAGTAGTATTTTGTTCTGTTTTGTTTTTACATATGTGCATTTTCTAGATGCTTACTTTGCCTCTCTTAGGCATATTGATATATTTTTTGGAAATTAACATATAGAAAAATTTCTTTTGTAATATGACAATGACCTAAAGTTTCTAGAGTTGTATACTCTTTAATATTGTTTTCATTCATTATCAGAAATGCAAAAAATTGTAACTTGTGAATTTTTCCCTAATATTTTAGACTGGGTCAACAAATAGAATGGCTTTTGATGCTGGAAAAGTTACTTGTTAAAGGCTTATGTTTTGTATTCGTAAAATTAAGGTACAGATTAGGAGTGCACTGTTTAGGAAGAAAAAGTGATAAAGCTCTGAAATGCTGCTCATGTCTTTGTGCATTTAACACTTATTCACTGCCAGTGTGACTCTTTTCTACCTAGATACAGTCATTATTTGTATTTTTTATTTGTAAATAAACATAATCTATGGTCCGAATTTTTCATCCATATTTCTAATTTAACATGACAAGGTTTGATCCCTGTATATCTATCATGAGGTATCCTGAGATTTAATTTCTTGTTTCTAATCATATACATAATTCCATAAGTAGGTTGCTTTCTAGATGAGGCTGAGTTATTTATTGTACTATCACTTTCATGGAAATGTTATTTTTGAAGCTTGAGTGATTAACTTTATTGTCATATAGAATTCTGATTATATAATACCAAGAGTTAAAATACTACTTCATATAAGCTTTACTATAATACTGCTTTGCAAGAGCAAGTGATAGTAATGTAGTATTTAGTGATAATTATTGAAGTTAGTCATGAATGGTGGATACAGTGATGTTTATTCCACTCTTTGTCTCTTTCTACTTATATTGGAAAACTTTCAACATGACAAAGAAGAAAGTGAAAAAATCCAACTAAAATAGGTTTATAAGAGAAAGAGATATTGTGATAGCTACTGTTAATGTCTGGTTGTCTTAATGTAAAGTACTGTGTTGCCTATGTTGTCCTGTTCTAATCTGCTCTGTTCTGCCCTCTTTTGTTTTATTCTCTTAAAAAAAAAAAGGAAAATATTTATTACAAACTGTCTTAGTTACTTTTTAGTCATTGCTGGGACAAAATACCAGACACCCAAAATGAAGGAAGGAAAGGTTTATTTCTTACAGTTCTTGAAGGTTTCAGTTCATACTCGGTTGGCTCTAAGGCAGGGTGGTATGGCAGGGCTTTAGTTTATGGCAACTGCAAACAGCAGGCAAGAGAGAGAGACACACCTTATTCCTGCTATTACATCACACCCTGGCTCCACCCCTATGTGGGAGTAGCACTCACACTACCAACCTGAGTACTAGACAATGAACCAATCACAAACGCATAGCTGCATGAGGCTTAGGGGCCACTGGCATAAACTAAAGAAAATAAACATAAAAGTACCAATAGAAATGAAAATATTTGCAAGTATTGCATATATTACAGATTCTGCATATAAAATCTTTCAAGCTGCAGTTAAGTATCTGATTTAAACCTGTCAGAGATGGTTTAAAACATTATATACACTGTTATAGCAAAAGTGTTGCAAAATTTAACAGATTTGAATTACATAAACCATTTATTGCATCATGCAGTGGGCAAATATGTGTATCGTAAAATATGTGTTTTTCAACATTCGTGTGTACTATGGGCATAGGAGTGGAAGAGAAAAGGCAGGATATGTAAATAAGAGTGATGTTAGCATAATGAGGCAAGAAAAATCACATTTAAAGATTACATTTTGCTGACATTAAAGTTATGAAATATGTTCCATATATTAAACATAAATGCTTTATCTCTACATCTCAGAATAATTGATTATTATGAAAAACTCATTATAAATTTGGACTCTTTAAATATACTTTCAGCCTTAAGTCTCAAAAATAGCACATATACATTGTATTAGAGTTATTTTTTTTTCCTTTTAACATGATACTTCATTTTATTGAACAGTTTTCTAGGCATTACCATACAGGAAAGAGCTTTTTTGAAATAAAAAAAAATTATTTCTAAAACCTTTTCACTCTAAAGTTCATCACAAAACTCACTCATATTTTTTTATGCCAAGTACAAGATATTGAGTCTCGCTTTTTAAGAGAATAAACAATTTTAGTAGCAATGTTTGAGCAGTTTTTATATAAATACACCTATAATTTTGTTTTTAATTTATGTCTCTGCTGTCTTAGTTGAATATATTAATCTCTAGACCAATGATCAAGGATCTCCTTCATGTGTTCGGATTTGTTTCAGAAGCTCATTGTTGAGATTTTGTAAGGTAAATCAGCGATTCAGAAAATGATATGGTTTTTGAACTATTTGCAGTAGGCAGCAGGAAATAATTCAAAGATTTTGAAGAAGTACGTGGATGCTATTCTGGGGGTTTCAGCAAACACTACTGATTATAATCTGCTTCAGTGATGTACTTCCACTTTAAGACAGATGGGAAGATGAGATAAATTGCTAAGTTCACTGTTACCTAATTGCTGTAAAAATGCAGAAAAAAAGTAAGTATTCTCTCTCCCTCATTCTTTGTTCTTTCCCCCTGGAAAACTACACTAGATCCCTATTTGAAATATAGTGTCCTTGAATTCCACACATTTTCACTTCTTGTGGTTATATTTGTGGATTTCAGTGCTTTACAAAAATAGGAGCTGGCTGTTTTTATTCAAACAATTATTGAAAGATTTCCTGAATAAAACCCATGAAAATGATTCTATAACAGTTTTGAAATCTACATTCAGTTTTAAAACACAATGTTGCAAATGGTAATGAATTTTGGAGAAAGAATATGTCTTTTGATCCTCCTCTTGCTTTCAATGGAGGAAAGAATAATTTGTAATCCTTCTTAATTCAGCATTAATGTTAAATTCATTAAACCAACACATTATTCTTCCATGCTACCCAGCAATTATTTAACTGTATTTTTTTATTTTATTGGGAACGAGAAATTGTTTGCCTGTTTCACAAACAGACATTAGTAAAGCTTCTGTGCCTGAATTCCCTTCCCTGCTCTTTCAGTTCACTTCCAAACCCCTGACTCAAATTCTAACCAGCTGGCTGGTGTGCATCTTTCATGGGATGATAAAGTGAGCACTCGTTCCAGACATAGTTTCTGAAAGTTCAAAATGCAACAGAGCTTAAACCTGAAAAGACAATAACCACTGGAAGAATTAACAGAGTTTTTAATAAGAGATCTAATAGTGAAATGGGTAAGTGAGGTATTTTGAAAGTGTAAATCTAGAAAACAGTATTTTTGATAAGAAGCTCCATACTTTTTAACTCGCTGCTATTTTAATTGACTATATACTCATTTGCATTTGAATATTTTGCTGTTGTTTGAATAGCATGTGGAAAGTGTAGATTATTTTCTGGCCTCAAATATTCTTCATTTTATCCTACTTTAAGATTTTACTTTCTCTAGTTCAGTGGGGAAAAGCTAACATTTACTGTGGTCTGTGCGAGACACATTTTGCCCTCCTGCTCTGATTAGTTTCAGTGCCTATGAGCTCAGTGTGAGTCCACACTGCACTTCAAACAGGGGGCACTAACTTGGTTTTCATTTTCGCTCTCCATCTGAGCTAGTTCTCACCACTGAGGCATGAAAAATCAGGTGTGATTCTGGAGATTGGCACAGTCAATCAAAAAAAATGCAACAAATCTCCCTAGTAGAAAAATGCATTCTAAATTCATCTGAGGGTTTCAGATCTAAAAAAAAAAAAATTCTTCAGAAACTTTCATCACAGTGCAACTGCACTCTTTGAAACATTAGTCTTTGGACCAATAGTACTTTTTACCATATTCCTCTTCCATTTATTTTATTTATTAATATCAGATTTTTGATCAGATGCATTAGAGATAGCCAGTTTTTCATTAATATATGTTAATTATATAGAATATTAGTTTTATCATGGCAATTTGCATTTGTAAATAAAACATACCTTGATCATATCCTCTCTCCACTACTTTCCTTTCTCCTTCCATTTCCTCCACTCTATATTTTTGTATAGATGTTTTCTCCCTAAATTTTACATATTTAGGAAATAATATGTAGTATCTACCTTTCTGATTCTGATGTACTGTGCTTAACAAGATCCCCTATTACATTAATTTTCCTTCACGAATCAGTTGGGGGCCAGGGACAGGGTATAGTTTGAGTGTAGATGTCTCACCAATGCCTCATGGGGTCATATGGCTATTTCAGAGGTGGTTGAATCTAGAGTGTGTGATGCTCAGATTAAGGGTGTGTGATTAGTAAATGAATGCACTGATTAGCACAGCATAGTTCTGTCTAGGATTAAGGGTGTGAGTGCTATGCCCACCCTAGGGTGGCCAGCCTGCATAACATATAAGGAACACAAGGAAGGTAATGTGCTCTCCCTTGTCTGCTTGCTGAGAACTATTTCTTCTCTGTAATGCCTCTTCACATGTGGTGGAGTCAGCTGACTCTGTATGGAAAACTTAACAAATTTGTGAGCCAAATACACCTATCCTCCCTTAACTTTGGGTGTCTGGTATTTTTTCTCAGCAATGAGAAAAAGTAACTAAGATTACATGCCTTCACATATTCATGTCCCTGTATGGCATGAATTTTCATAACAATGTTCAGAAAACACCAACTCACACATTTGCAACTAATTATTGTAGTTAAAGGAAAAATCAGCTAACATGATTATACTGAAACTTGCATGGTACAGCATTTCCTATAGAACAGATTAAGGTCTAATCTCAGAGATTCCGTTGATCATCAGTGTTACTAGCTTTAATAGTTTTACTTTCTTTTTGACATGAAGCAAGTATTAAGTGGCTCTAAGCACATGAGAAAAAAATTCTAAATAGGGACCACTAAAAAGCTTATGAGAAGTCTTACAGACACAATTTCCTATAGAATAGGTGAGAAATAACATACAGTATCAATATAAATGAAGTGGAAGAATTGCAGAGAGAGAGAATGATAGATTTTCCCACAAAGCTGAGTAATTTTATCTTTTAGAAAATGGCAAGCACATTATAGAAGCAGAAAATAGAGATATTACAGTCCCTGTTAAAAATAAGTGTATTTTCTTCTTCCATCTATTAAATCTACTGTTAATTGCGACTGTTAGACTTTTTGGAAATTTAAATGCTTTTATAAATATATATTTTTATTTTGTGATATGTTGTAAAGAATAAAATATATAGTTTTTAAAAATGCACCAAGCAATTATTACTATGATGTTTTCTTTCTTATACATGTGTATTTTGAGAATCTAAAGATAATGAATACATAGTAACATTAGATAGTTCTAGCTGAAGATAGAACAATATTTCCTTTTAATCTAATTTCTCCATTTCATGATAAAAAAATACATCTTAAATGAATAAGTGTTGCCCAAGGGACATAATATCACCAAATACCACAAACACTTACCAAGTCAATATATGACTGTAGTACCCTCTGTAGGACTTAATACAGCAGACACTCAATCGTGAGTTATGATTGCGTTTGTCTCCATCAAACCCAGCACAGTGCCTAAAGGCACTTAGCATTTATTTATATTAATGACTTTATTAGCCGCATTGATGAATATGGATTGATAGTCTCAAAGCACCTGTACAACTGTTCCCAGAAGTAGGGGCAGCTTCTGTGAGGCTGCTCACTTAATTTGTGCAGCTATCCTGAAGAAAACGTTTCTAAAAGAGTAGTGTCGCTTTGGAGGGAAAAAAGGGTAAATGCTTATTTTATTTGGAAATAGGAATTGAATCACAAGATATTATTTTCACAAGTTTATAGAAATAGTTTTCTGTTGCTATTAAAAAAATCACAGACTTGAAGGCTTAAAAGAATGCAAACACTCTCTTGTGCTGATGACGGAAGTCTAAATTTGTTTCACACACAAATCAGAGTTTCAGCAGGAAAGTGATCTCTCTGAAGGCTCTTGGGGGAAATGTTTTCTTTATTTTTCCCAGCTTTTAGAACTGCATTACTGACATTTCTTCATTTGTAGCTTCTTAGTTCATTTTCAAAACTGACAGCATAGCTATTTATTACAGGAATTGCATTACCTACTTTTTGAGTAAAATCTCTTCTGCTTTTCTCCTCAAAGGACATTCAGTATTGCATTTGGTGCTCACCTACACCACCCAGGATACCCTCCCATCCATCCAAAGACCTGTAATTTAATCCCAGCTGCACAGTCTATTTTGCCATATAAGGTAACATTCATGGGATACAGGCAACCAAAAAGGTTTAGGAGACATTATCTAGCCTATCACGAAGAAATGATGTAAAATCCTTCCAAAGTTTTAAAAAATGCTGTGATATCTGGGTAAACTACCTTTCACTGTGTTATGTGTTCCCCTGTGTGCTGCTTAACTGATTCTTGATATGACACTGAATTTATCATATTTTTATCTACCTAGAGAATAAACATGAGTCAATCTTTCCTCTAATACAGTAAATGAAAATATGTTTTACTATCTTTATTATTATCACTAATAGTTGGGTTGCCTAAAACATGTGATGCCACATGCAGAAATATGTGCTATTTTTAGTCCAGATGCAGGTCTTTTCCTTATGAACACAGAATCTACATTATATTGTGAACAAGTTCCATCCAATGTCATATGGAGCAATTATAATTACATACTCGGCAGGAAGGAGCTTCTGTTTTGACTGTGTGTTGATAAGGACCAATGTTTATACATTTGAATTTGGGAAGAATTTTGCACAGGCCAATTTCTGCCTTCATTCATTTTTCTTCCACTACTCTTATACTTCCTATGCAAGGCACTGTAGGGTATGCTCCCACCACAAAGCCACCTAATCCTTTGTGATATGCAATGCTATGCAGGCAACACTGTGAACAGAAAGTATTTATGGAACTCATCACTACTTTGGGCAACTAACAATAACTTAGCCATACGTAAAAGAAATGTGAACCACATAATTATATCCTCTTAAATTCAAACTAAATATAGACTTAACTCAACTTTTCCTTCGCTGAATCCAAGAAATTCACATGGTGCCATTATTACCACCATGACACAAGGGAAAGTGAGGATGACAGGAAGTCTGAGTAGAAACAGTGGTTTGCAGTAGTTATGGTTAAAATATCTTACTTTAATTAAATATACAAAACCATGTGGCCTTGTGAACCCATTGCCAGGGCTTCTCCCACAGCTTTGGAAGGGGCCATGAAATGAGAAGATGTGAACCTTAACCAGTTTATTGCACAGCCATTGAGCCTTCCTTATCTTACAGGAAATTTTTTTCTACACACTGTTAATAAATTTGTTGAAAATAAATGCAACTGAAATAATCTAGAAACCAATGGTTTGTGCTGTGAATGATTATTTTTGATGTCCATACTTTCCACCAAACACCTGCAACCTTGGGCATTATTAGCACATGTGCGAGTTCCACAATTTTAAACCTGTAATTCTTGATTATTTTATGATCCTTTCAAATGCTTTTAGCTGGCTCCATTAATTTGAAATAATAAGTGGAAAGAAAGGTCTCCTTGAGTAGTAAGTTATATGAGCTATACAGTTTTCCTAAGGTAGCATAAATTTAAGACTAAGTACTTCGAGTTTCAGAAAGTAGCTTAACCAAGCACTACTATACAGAAATCCTATTGGGATATATTTCACCAAACAAATTGGACAAAACTTACAAAGAGAATGTTTTTGTTCTATAAAAGCTTTAGATCCCTAAAAGTGGATCAAATAACAGATCATTGCTTCAGACTGATTGTGAACATTTCCCTTGCAATATTTTACATTGTTAACTAGCTTTCAGTAACCTGGACAAAATACACAAATTGACTCACACTTCTATCAGACTTTCATTTTTCCTTAATGTCCTGAATTTTTGACCATTGCTGTTGGCCATCAAACATTCAAACATGGTCTAGAAACAAAATGATGTCTCATGCTCACTCAGCAGCATCCGTGGCCGGTTTTTATTAGCCTTGTTCACTCCGACTTCAAAGAGAAATGTCACTTTTGTCATTTTGAGATGCTAATAATTTTTGTAGTTTAGGCAGAACATTTTATTACCATAGCACTTTTAAATAGTCTTTTTGTCTGTATTTATTTTTATGTGACACCTTATTAAATTGCCTATTAATTTTTTCAGTTATATTTGAAATCTAACATCTCCAGATATGATGTAAAAAAAAACTCAATATTGATCATTTTCAAATCAATAAGACATTATTTTCTGTATATCTTGAAGCATAAACTTATTTGTTTTACTGAGGTACCACTCACATTGCATGAAAGTCATCAATACAGATAAGTGCACAAGTCAGTAGTTTTTGGCTCATTCACAATATCGTACCAGCACCAATGCTAATTCCTGAACAATTGGATTATCCTAAAAAAATGTCCTGTAATTATGCCACAGTCTTTCTATCCACATTTCTGTATCTTTATAGACCCTGGCAGCATTAATGTAAGCTCTATGCACATAAATGAAATTGCAGAGATGTGTGTTCCTATGTTTCTAGCACCTTTTGTTCACCAAAATGTTTTCAAGCGCCATCTATGCAGGAAGATGAACATGATGTAATCAATAGTGCATTTTTTCCCAATGGCTGAATAATACTTCACTAATGGATATATCTTATGCCACTTAGACATTATTTGTGGGTGGATACTTTGTGTTTTTAAAGTTTATTTGCTATTGTAAATAATAATATAAATGCACATATACAAGTTTTTATTATTTCTCTTTCAATTAAATTGTATTTATATTGAACAGTAGAATTGTTGGATCATCTCTAAATCATCTGTACAACAGACCCCTAAAGTTTGCAGAGGCTGGGTTCCTAGAGAATCTGCAAATTATGAAAAATTACAAATGTCAGATAGGGTCATAAAATGCCTGTGTCTATTTTTATAGTTTAAATTCTAAATATGCTATACCTCCCACAGACATGTAATTTAATAAAATATTTTATGAAAGCCTTAGAAGGTACAGGGCATTTTGGCTGCATCTCAGGGACTTTAGGGCCTTCCGAAGAACAAAACTGAGAAAAGTGGCAATAGCTACACACTACAGCGATCTCTTATGACTCGCAAACGATGGTGCATCAGAGGGAGAAGCAGCAAGGCAGCAGCCAATCAGCAGCAAAGAGAAATGAAAAAAGCTCTTGGATTGGCTACTCAAGCTCTGTCAAAAAACAACTGTGCAGGATGTTTGCACTTTCCATGACATTGCAGAGATTTTGAGAACACTTACTCGTTAGGATCTAAGGAAATATTCTCGAAGGATTGAAGTTGTGAATTCTGAACTGCAGCTTCACAAGGGTGAACTGTATAACATTTTTAAGATTAGTACTTCTCTCAAACTACTTTTTCCATTGACTGGATCATCCTTCATTGCTACCTGCAATGTGTGAGGACTTCACCTTATATGTTTGCCAACGAATATTATTTTCTGCTTTTTTTTTCTTATAAGTATTCTAGTTATTGTGCACTAGAATTTCATGTGCTTTTGATTTGTTTCCCCAATGTGGTATGATGTTGAGATTTTCTTGTACTTAGTATCTCTCTCTCTCTCTCTCTCTTTCTATCTCCCTCTCTCCTTTTCTCTCTCCCTCCCTCCCTCCCTTCTTGTCTCTCTTTCTCTCTGTTTTGGTTACTTTTTTCTCATTGCTGAGACAAAATACCCATCACCCAAAATTAAGGAATGAAAGATTATTTAGCTCACAGTTTGTGGAGAGTTCAGTTCACATGGAATGGTGCCAAGGCAGGGTGTTGCAGCACAGGGAGAACACTTCAAGGCGGCGGGAGACAGCAAAAGCAACAAGAGCAAAGGCAGAGGGGAGAGCCATCCTCTTTCCTCCCTTATGTCCTAAGCAGGCTACACCCCTGGGGTGGGTGTCACACTTACACCATCTCCCTATTCTCCTCTTGCACAGGTTGAGGATGTTTACAAAGCACAGACCCTGGCCCCCTGCTTAATGACTTAGTCAAACTTCTGACCTTTTCAAACTGACACAGTGGACAATATCCTGAAGAGGTAAAGGCATGCCCTTTATACCCCAGAATAGAGAGCTGCTGAGTTTCTTAGTTAAGCTTTTGACTTCTCATGTTGACACAATGTGTCAACCATAGCACACTCTCTCTCTTAATTTTGAGGTGAATTCTCACTAAGCCACTAATTCTTAGAGTGGGCTCCAACTTGGGGTACTACTGCCTCGGGCTCCCAGAATACCAAGCTTACAGGTGTGCGCCATCATACCCAGCTACTGAATTTGGAAAAAGCAGTATTACTACAACAATAGGATATGATAGTTATAAGTAATGCTGGAATTCAACTGATGTTAAAGCTGTGGTAGTTGTTTTATGGTGCACACTTCATTTGAAATACAAAATGTGTCCCATCTAAATTTATGTTTTATTTTTTGAAAGTAAGTATCATTCATTTGGCATGAAAATTTTAGAAAGTTTTAAAGTTCTGACAAATTCTGTTCTGATTGATTGCTACTATATTCATAGTCTCTCTGTAGGGGTGGTCATGCACTAGTTTGTAATCGCCTTGCTCATTTTTCACATGCCCACAATTTAAGTCCCTTAGCAGATGTGAAGGTTGGACAGAAGTGGAAGCCTAAAGCCGCTTCTGATGGCAGATGTCCTCTGAATGTCCACCCTGCCCAGGGATGCTCGTGGACTGTGGATTGTGAGGTTTACATGACAACACTTGGCAAATGTCCTCCTTCATTGGAACATCTCATTCTTCACATTCTCTCCAAGTTTTTAGTTTTTCACTTACTTGGCCCAATCTGTATTCCAGTTACTGGAAGCATACTTTATGAATTTTTCCTTAAATGTTTTCAACATGCAAGGCCCCCCTTAGCCCGTGGGGTGTTCTAGTTAAGCAAAACTGAGTCTGTACTCTTGAGCTATTATTTCAGAAAGTCGCTGCATAGGTTAAAACAAATAACCACTATTACTTGAAAATAAGGTGCACTGTCATTCTTTTCAGTGCTAGGAAACTATACCAGAAATATATTTTAGTGTCTTTGAAGTTTCCATCATTCTGACAAGTGAAGACAGGACCAGAATAAGCTAAACTGCTACAAATATCTCTCACCAAAATTGAAATGTTTTACATTTCTCAGTTAGATACTATCTAGCTGCTACAACATTTTCATATATTTTCAGAGTTCTTATAAGGTTGAGGCTAAATATTTTGCCACTTTATAGTCTTCTGGATGGGTAGCCACACAGCAGCCTTGCAATCACTTTATTTTTCACGTGACAAAAATTAAATTCACTTAATCAAGTTTTCTTTGATGCAACCCTTAAGAAGGAAAATACAAGGATGTCAACTAACCTTGTTTAAATTATAGAAAGTGAGTAGCCATGTGTCCTATGAGAGAAATTTACATAATCTGATTATTACTTGCTAGAAAAATACAAAACAATACGATATTCACAAACTCAAATTTATCTTGAAAAAATGCATTTAAGAAATATTTCCACAGATTAGAGAGTTTAGAAGGTTTAGTGAATCTTAAACCGAATGTCATTATGTGTAAATGGCACAACAGGCAAAAAATTAAAAAAACACAGATGCTCTAAAATCACACAATAAAATTGATTTCAATTTGCAATGTGAAGAGTAAGTCTGACTTAAAATTAAAAATAATAAGCTAAATGCTAACATTTAGTATTTAGAGTTGGATTATATATTTTAATATCTTTTAGATTCAGTTTTTTTCTTAGCTTTAAAATTTGCTTCACCAGTTACAGAATTTTATAATATTATTGGGAAAATTAATAGAGATTAATCTTCTGTAAAACAAAATCATTTTTTCAGCAGATGAATAGAATATAAATTAGAGATTTGTGAAAGAACCAAACCATGTTTATTCCTCCTTTCTCTTTTTAAATTAAACACAGTGAACAATAATGATAATGATGTCTATTTTTCTCTAGATTTCCCTCTTCTCTGTTGAGTCATTCATATCCAATTTGATCACTGGTCAACACAAAGTACCATTATTTGCACTTAAATTTTCAAAATAACTGTGAACTAAAAAATAGTTCCATAATAACATTTTATTAATGAGTTAAGTAAAAATTCCAGTTAATATAGAAATATTTTCTCAGTTCACTTCATTTCTTGATAAACTAGGCTGGGAAATATATAAATACAATAGATTTATAAAGTGTTTAACACTGTTTATATAATATGTGTTGCATAATATGCATTCTATTTACCATGAATTTTGATTCTTATGACAGCAAGAAAAGAAATTGATAATATTGGGAAACATGAGGTATTATGTTTTTGTATTGCGTGTTAAACTGTGCATTTTCCCAATTCAGTATATTTTCAAAAACTTTTTGTCAGAAACCCATGCTTTAATATTATACATACTTACATAGAACCATGAAAATTGTTTGAATAGTGTACCTAATGAATGTCTATTATGACTAATATTAAGGATTAACACTCCATTGTTTTTTTCAAACATGATTATAGCACAGAATAAAAATGAATTAAAATTTTTGAAAGTATAAAATAAGTGTTTTATTCCTTCAGTGACTTATAACTGTTATTTTACACAGATATTACAGTATTTGAATTATAATAATATCTTTATCAAAACTTTGGAAAAATGATTTCAAATGATTTCTTATTATTTCAGAGTATAAAAGAGTATCGAATATTGTGGTACTATAAGTAATTTATGGAAGGTTTGTTTGTCTACACTAGGTTGAGTACTATAACCTGTGACCAATTTAGACTTAGAAGATCAAAAATAGAAATCATCTGTCTTAGTTGTTTTTTTCATTGCTGAGACAAAATACCTGCTACCCAAAGTTTAAAAAGGAAAGGATTATTTAGCTCACAGTTTGTGGAGGTTTCAATCCATAATTGCCTGGTTCCAACACATTGTGGCATATGGTAGAGGGGCAATAGTTCATGGTTGCTAGGGGGCAGAAGACGGAAAATGCAATAAAAGCAAAAAGGAGAAACAAGCCTCTTTCTGCCTCTAATGTCTTACCCTGACTGCTGGGGTAACGCGGTGCCAATCCAATCAGTGCACTGACCCAGAAATCACTCACGCTTATCCCAGCACACTTAATCTCAGTGTTCCACTAGGAGAAAATGACAAACTCCAGGTTTAGCTGCCTCTGACAGAGGCCCATCTAAAACTGAATGAGACTTTGGAGGGTCTTGTAGACCCAAATCATAACATCTTCCAAAATATGAGGATGGTTATGAGGAAAATGGCCCTGGGTAGGTGACTGACTCATGGGGTGATACCACTGACTTGCTGTATAGAGAGTGGGCCTGGTCAGAAGAGGTCAGACAATTGTAACCTGAAGGGTTTATCTCCCTAAGGCTCTGTTTTCTACTCTGCTTTTTGCTGCAATAGCACGACCATCTTTCCTCCACTCAGGCACTTCCATCTTGCTGTTTTTTTGTTTAAGGTTGTGGACCAAGGACTAAAATACCTAAACTATAAGTCAAAATAAACCCCTGCTCCTTTAAATTGAAGGACCAGATATTATCTCTTAACAACAAGAAGCAGACTATGACATGCACAAAAGATGAAAAACATTATCTGGTTAACAAATGTAATCCAATTATGAAAGTACACCTGGAAATTATTTTTCCATTGCATATCTTATTAAATGATAGATCACAACCTGAGTATGGTTTGATTCATTTTGAAGAGATCTATGTCATAAAGTGATTGTAGATTATAAAGTTTGAATACATTTCAATTATACTTTCCTAGGCACATATGAGGCGAATCTAGCATATCATTCACAAAGAAAAATATGTCTAGTTACTAATGAGTTATAAATGAGCCAGGTGTAGTGAGTGGGATGTTCTTCTAATCTCAGCACTTGGGAGCCAAAGTTGGAAGAAGCAATTGAGACCAGATATTCAAGAGCTTCCTGGGCCATGTACAAGACCCTATTAAAATTTTAAAAAGTAAATGAATTAGCAGAATTCAATTGCTTTTGTATCTTTCTTAAATTGTTAAATATTAATTTGTTTTATAATATGCAGACGTAGATTAACCTGTGTTCTTTATTATTTGTAAAAGCATTACAATATAATATATGATTCAAAGTCTGCTTACATTAAATATTCTGTAACCACTGTTCAAGTCTTCCAATGAAACCAAGACATAGTGAAAGATAATTTTATAAAGCTACAGATTTGGTGCGTTAGTAGAAGGCACTCAGATTAACCATACCAAAATATTCAAAAGTATGAAGAGTGTATCAAAATAGTCATGATGTTTGCATGTGCACATTTGTGTGAAAATTTCACTTTGAAATATAGAGTCTCTCACTTAAATTGTAAATAACCACTATGTAACTTTAAGGCAAGAAAGTAATATTGAAGCAGGGTAATCATAGAGAAACTAACAGAAAACTCAACTTGCTCTTTAGGTGTTTGCTTTTTTTGTTTAAATGTTTTCACAATTCTTTTTGTTAATATGGATTTCTTTGCTGTAGGCAAAACTGCTATATAAAGTTGAAACAATATACATCATTTTGTTTTATTAGTTATTCCAAATATTATGCTTCTCTGTTATGTCTAAGAAGATTGTGAAATATCTCGATGACTTAGTAAAGAACTAAGTCTGAGTGTCATCTTCATTCTTTCTAAGAATTCTTATTAATCTTATTTTACCTAGGAAATAATTTTATTGACTAATACAATGTATCCACTACATAATGGAATCAAAGTAGTGAAAATATACACAGTAAAACATCAGATATTTTTCAACATAAAAAAGATGCTCATTAATGACATTAAGTGCAATGAAGAGTAATGTCCTAACAATCCTGCTGAGTGACCTTACAGAAGTGCAAAAGTTTAACACAACAGTAATATTGAGTATTCCTGTGTGCCTGTAGTCAAGCATTCACAGCAAAAAGTAAACTGTATGTGTAGTGCCTATTATCTGTTAGCAGCAAAGATGTCAACAATTAGAAGAAAAACTTGTTTCTTATCTTGATTTATACAAAGAAATCATAATGCATATACATAGACATACATATCTACATATGCATATAAAATATACTACAATATTTATTTTAAAATATAGAAAATTTCAGCAATTATCTGTGCAGTTGAATATAATTTGTTCACATACATTACATTTATGGTGCTGTATAAGTTCAGTTCATACAGTAATTAAACACAATTATTACCTTACGAAAAAGCCCTCTTTCAGAGAAACAGAAATAAATTCTCCCTTTTGTCTAAAATTTTTAAAAATATTTTGGTTTCTTCATTGGTCTCTCCTTCAGGTGAGAAATAATGAATACAATTTAACAATAACTAATCATACTCCTTGAATAGAACTTGGTGAATATATTTATAGTAGAAGATTCATTCCATGATTATTATTGTCTTTTCAATGAAAATGAAATTAGTGTTAGTTCTTATAACAATACAATTATTCTCTCTTGCATTGCAATCAATATTTCATGCTTTTCACAAATGATTTTTAAGAAATACGTCTTTTTCATTTATCTATAGTGATTTTTAAACAGCAATCAACCAGGAGTTTGTGGGCAGAGGTCAGCAGCAGGACATGGGCTCTCTATGCACAAAGCCTGGGTTCACCCACGAATCACACACACACACAGTCAATCTAAGTTGATGGATACAGTTTGATAAAACAATGTAATGAAATATGTCATACCTAACCTTCAATTTTATGCAAGTCAAATGTAACCTATTCTTCAAGAGAAAATACAAATTTAATTGTGTGTGCTATTTCTCCTACAGTTCCATTTTAGTATACATTCCATGCTTTAATGACTTGAAAAGAATTTCCACGCATCCAACTGGGAATATGAATTGGTTAAGGAAGCCACAAATTAGTTACACACATGCATGCACACACCCTTCAGAGCACTGTGTCTTTGTATTGCTGTGATTTCCACCAGGATATTGAAACCTTACTCAGAAAAGTCTAGTACCGCTTCCCTATTATTATATTTGCGTCATCTAATTTTGCATTAAATTTTCATGTATCTATCATTCTTTTAGTTAGAATTTAGTCACTTCCTCACAAGGGTGAGCCATCAGATCAATTTTTCTTCTTCAGCTGCCTCACAAAATTGAGCTTCAGTGGAGATCAAAGTCGTCCAGAAGAAATACTATAAAATGAATAGCTAGCAAATTATCCTTAGAAACTAAGTATACTTAAAGACTTGCATGTATTTGATGTAATGAAAAAAGGCCTTTATATGCTTTAAAAGCCTTAATCACACTATTTCTGGGTTGCAGGGCAGTTAATAAAACATAATATCTATTTAAATTTACAATACTGACAAGATATATACTCTGGGCCATTTACATTGGGTAAAAAATATTTATCAAAGTTGAGAGATAATATGCTGTATAGCTATAATTCTTTTCCTTTCTCATATAAAAGGAGATTCCATAAGAACGTATCACCTGGAATTTTTAACACTATTGTTTATTATGGTATTTAATTTAGTTTTGTGAATCCACTCCTTCAGGTAATTTTTAGCATCAGAATACCCTTAATTGCATTAAAAAACTGTGTGACAATTATAAATAATGACTAACTTTCCCACTTCAAATGAAAATCAAAACAATCTAAAATTAAACTTTAGGAAAGATTGTATATCACAATGTTAAATTCAAACCTGGCTCTCACATTAACTCATCTGAAAAACACTCTCATCCAAGTTGTGTATCATATTGTCTATAGGGAATTTTATCTAAGATAAGTTAAATGATTAGATGAAAGAATTGTGAACTTGATATTATAAACTTAAAAGTGTGTCCTGGTGTGTACAAACCTACAATAAATACAACAGGAAATGTGATATGTATCACTGATAGCACTGTAAATTACTGGAAACAAATTTCTAACAGAGAAATTAACCAAAGATTTGTCAGATACTAAATCAACATAAACTGATGAAATCTGACAGGAAACAGAAAGTGTATGCAATGTTAAAGATTATGAGAAGATTATATATTCTTGTAGGTTTTTATTTTATTTTGTTATGTTACTGGGGATTGAAACCAGGGAGAAATGAGCTACATCCCAGCCATTGTTTCTCTCTTATATAAGAAAGGGGGTCATAATACACACATATTCTCTCCAATTTGCCCTGTTTGACCTTGACTTGTCATCCTTCTGCCTCAGCCTAGGGTGTTTCTGAAAGTACAAAAGTGTACCCCCGAAACAGGCTAATTTTCTTAGTAATATTCTTTTTCTCTAATTTTTATGGCTGTCATTTTTCAAGCAAATTTCTTAGCAAAAAAATGTTTATTTTTGAGCATCAATAGCATTTAAAGTTCTTGTTGAAAATATATATTGCAACTTTGCTAAACCTTAAGAAGAAAAACACCTGTTTTTATAATCCATAGGGCGTTTTAAAGAAGGAAGACCATAGGAACTTACTTGTACTCTGAGGTGGTTTCATAGCATACTTGGTTATTACAATTGAGAGGATCAAGAAAACATTCAATCACCCAGAAATTTGTGTAATACAGAGTCTCAATTCCAGTCAATAAAACCAATTAACATTCTTCTTAATTTCTTGTTTTAGAGAAGACAGGTTTTTAAAATGTTCAGGATATGAGGAAGATGAGCCTTTTATTCTTTTTGGTTCTAGGAAGACACAACATTAAATCCAAGTAATTTTTCAATGTAATTGTCTTTCTGACTTGGCTTTTTATCATAGTCTACAGAAATAGGAAACTATTTTCATCTCATTTTTTAATAAACTCTACTGCTATTCATATGTTAGTTTAATGGTAATATATTATTTGGTAATGTTACCACTTGAAAACTCTCAAGCAAATAAATGAAAATGTACCAGTATGCAAATTGTGGTCATCTTCATAATTCACTCTGATTGAATACCTTTCTGATATTTAAAATTCACATAAACACTTGTTCAAAAGAATAACTACATAATTATCCTTTGTCATCAGAGAATTTATGATTTTTATATAAATTTTTTAGGAGAATTAACTACTTAATTATATTGTGTTAATTTGGTTACTATATTTTTGATACTATATTTTTTAGTTCATCAAGTAGCTAAGTTATGGATTTTGTTCAAATACTAGTTGTGTGATTTTGGGAAAGTAGGGATACTATTTCTATTTTCAGTTTCTTCATATATACAGTGGAAATAATCCTAGTGCTTCCAGGAAGCTTATGAAAACAATGCATGGAAATTATATTTTTATCCTTAAATAAGAAATTTATTTTTCAATTAATAAATGAGGTAAATAACTCCTAAATATTGCTTTAAAAATTATCTGGTTTTATATAAAAAAGAAGTCTGTTTCATTATTACAATATCTATTATACATTTTGGAGCTTATTACTCTTTCAGTATTTTATTATTATTATTTATTTTTTACACTAGAGAGACCTATGTATGTTTAAGTGTGCAAGACAGATAACCATTTTCATGGTTTATGTCAGTGGCCCTCAAGCCTTATGGAATTACGGATGTGACCAAATCAAGCGTTTGTGATTGGTTCATTGTCTAGCATTTGGATTGGTGGTGTGACAGTTTCACTCACCCAGAGGTGGAGCCAGGATGTGATGTAACGGCGGGAAGAAGTGTCTCTCTCTCTCGCCGGCTTCACTTTGCGGGTTGAGGCTGTCCTGAACCACGGCCCCGCCATGCCACCCTGTCATAGAGCCAAATGCGTATGGACTGAACCCTCCAAGAACTGTAAGAAATAAACCTTTCCTTCTCTAACTTCGGGTGTCAGCTATCTTGACTCAGCAATGAGTAAAAAGTATCTAAGACAACCATACTATTAATTTTTTGTTAGTTCATCAAACAGAATAGTTTGTGCTGTCATTGTTTGATTGTCTACTCATTTCTTCACACTTTGATTTTGTAACTGAACAACTGCTTATAAGATAACAATATGCAATTTATCAACTAGTCATAACTTACTGTCTTTTTTTTGAAATTCTGTATTATTTCTTTTTTTCTGTTTTGCTTTTTTTCTCTCTAAATAAAAAAAAAACTTTAAAAAAAGAACTCTGGCTAAATCTCTTTGAAAATATGTGCTTCTGTTTTTTTGACTACATTTGTATGAATTAACCTAAACCAACACTATGGAATAAGATATTTACTTTATCCTCAAATGGAACAATTTTCTTAAGGATCAAAATATACAAACTATTTCAAATATTCTATTGTTTGTGGTAGGAATTTCTATTTTCCATGGAGATAAGGAGAATTTATTCTTTAACCTCTATGTAACATAGAAGTAATATTTAGAACATTCAAAATAAAACATAATGGTATCAATTTGATTTTGTTATTGGGCAAGCATTGCCAATCTTCCTTGGCTTGTTGCATTTTATTCCTGTTTCTTTAGGTTATTTTAGGGTTGTCTTCCTAGGATAAGTGGCTTTTAGAGTTACTGACAGATTGCTGCAGATGGAGAGGCAAATTACTGCCACAGTGTTGTTATCTCTTAATTGACCAGTAATAGGGGCTATATCATGATGTTCAAAGACACATGGCTTCCTCTGTGACCAGAATATAGTTAGCAATTGCAGCTATATAAAAAATATCCAATTAACTTTTTAAAAACTTTAATGTCAATTATAAATCCTCTCTTTTGTCTCAATAGTTTTGTTTTACTCAGTCTTGGGAGGGTTGTGGAGTAGAATGTGGTGTAGGATAAAAGGAAAAAATAACTTAGAAAACAACATTGCTGTTGAGATTAAGCAAGGCTCTTTAAAATACCCAGGCTGTGTGGTAACATTTGTTTTCATATCCTGCACAACAGCTCGGGTTTCTTTCTAGATTTACTAAGAAAATAAAATTACTATCGGTTCTCCAAAGAAGTTGTGAGGTTAAATTTGTGGAAATGATAATATCGCAAAGGGTCAGCATTCTTCTGCCTTTAGGCAGAGACACTCATCCGTTTCTGAGACTATTCTTCATGTCCATAGAAAGGAGCATTTTAACCCTATTAGTTAAAAATTTTTTCACTAAGAGCTCTAGGAATGTGATTTTAAATTTCATATTCATGAACATTTAATCTATTTTACCAAAGCAGGACAGAATGATGGAAGACTCAGGAACAGTCAGGATGTCCCTGTTTGGGAATACTTGTTCTGAACCTGGTTTGTCAAACATTCACTCACAATGAATGCAGCTAATAATATTTAAATTGAGAATTGAAGGCTCATAATGAATTTTCCCAATGTACTCTACTTCATCTGAGAGAACAGTGATCCCCACATTGACACTCAAAGCTGGTTCACTTCTGAAGATCCAACTAGAATATCCAAAATGAGTTTCCAGTTATCTAGCAACAATGTGTAGCATACTATTAAGTGGTGCAGATCTGGTCATTCTGCAATATGGGAATCAGTTTTTATGTATTTTACCATTTTGGGTAGAAACACAACACTGACAAGATTTAGTGAAATGAAGAAGAGAATTCATTTGCTTTACACATATGGTAAATAAGCTTCCATAAAAATAGGTTTTTATATGTGATTTTATTGCCTATTGCCATTGATTCTTTAAGTTTGGATCAGCTCAAATATGTTGACCTATAGGTATATTCTAGCTAATCTTTGGCTCTAAGTCATTAGCATGATATTATTAAAAATTAGCATTTTTTAAGTGGAACCTATATGCTATTAAAGCATTCATCTCCCTAATAAAACAAATTGTGAAGGGTCAAATTGAATATTCTGAGAAAGATAGTGACTTTAGTCAAATACATGTGTGGATTTATTCAAACTTCTTTTGAGTGACTGTGTTACTGGCCCTGTACTTTTGGCACTAGGTTGTGTTATGAGCCATGTGTCAGTCTAAAGAGAAGCTTTCCACAGGCAACCTCTACTCTAGCAACCAAATCATTGCCACATAATATTTTAATTATAAGAACCTCATAGTTATTATATAATAAAAGTTTAAATGAACAAAGATGTTTAGAGTAAAATAAATGTATAAATGAATGTATAAGATTTCAGGTGAAAGTTTGTTGTAGTACAAATTTTAGATATATTCACTATCCTCCTTCTTTTAAAGCAGGAAACACATAAAAACTGTAGGAAACTAATAGGTTTTAATAAAGTTTTTAAATTATCATATATAAAGAACAAAAATATCCAGAGAACAAGAAAATATAACTAAGAAATTATTTCACAGGTAATAATGTACCTGACTATAACTAGCAAAGATGAAATGTGAAATAGCCAAGGGATTAAAGAAAAATAATCATTTTAATTATACATATAAATCATCAATTTATACTTTGTAACCTGCTACAGAAATAAAGGAAGCATGAATATTATTTTAAGATTTTTCTAAATTTATGAAATACAATGTTTTACTGCTTAATTTTAAAACATTTATATTCCAAATCACGTTTTGGCACATACCTGCCCATGGAATATATAAGACAAATTTTTAGATAATTAGTACTAATCAGTAAGTAACTCCAAGTAGCTATTTTAGAAAAACATTTAAAATTCTGCAGTGAGCTTAAACCAGTTTTAAGTTTATTATTTTTCAAATAATGCAGAATCATTTATTGGTAAAACTAAATATACTGACAACAAGTTTGAACTTAAGCATTTTTAAAATCTATTTTTGTATCCAATTTATTTTATATTTTAATTATAATCAACCATAGTGAATTAACAGTCATATATTTAAGTAAATGGTAAATACAGAAATTATGCTATCTCTCTAGGAGTGAACAAAGCAGTTTATTTTACATTTTGTATTCAACATAATGTTAGAGAAAATAAAAGTAACTCCCCAACACACAGTATTGCTGACTCATCTGAAGTCTTTTATGTATTTATGCTAAAACATATATATTTAGCAAGATGATAACTGGGTTGATGTCCAGATATCTGCCCAAAGCCTCCTGTCCTCATAGATGAGGCTTTGGGAGGTATTTGGATCCCAGGGGCATGCAACTCATCCACTCCATCAGTCCACTGATGAGTTTAGAGCTAAACATGATGCTGGGAGGTGAAGGGTGTCTGAGGCCGTGGGTCATGGGTCATGACTTGGAAGAGTCTTTCTCTCTTTTCCTTGACCTCTCTCTCTCTCTCTCTCTCCTCTCTCTCTCTCTCTCTCTCCTGTACCTCTACCATAAGCTGTTTATCCTCTCCATGTCCCTCTGTACTTTTGCCTTGCTTTGGAACCAGCTGACATTATGAGTTCTACAAATTGTGAGTTAAAACGAACTTCTCCCTTCAGATGTGGGTGCCGGCTGTTGTGTCTCAGCACTGAGAAAGTCACTAGAATAATGGACTTTAGTTTTGCTTGAGGTTTTCAAAAGCTAAGATGAGAATTTTGTTTTATGGGTACTTTGTTAACATTCTTTTCTGTAAATAGTATTACTAAAAAAGTTTAAAGGCTGTTCTTAGATCATCTATTGAAGATTGGTGTTGTTTCAAAGGAAGTTGAGATTTTGCAACTCTTATCAATGAGCAGAAGCCACTAAAAGAGAAAGATCTGAAAATGAAATGCCGAGAGCTTCAAATAGATCAGCTGAATATACTGTATTATTGATTTTTCAAACTACTTTTATTATCATTTTGGTTGGTTTATGGGGTATTCTTAAACTCTCCTTTTGCTAATACTATAAAAATTCACTTCAAGAGCATGATAGAAAGTCAGTAATACTTTAAGACTTTTATCACATTAGTAACTTTCTTATGATATTAGAAATTCAATAAAGGACAGAAAAGTCACTGATCCTATAGCTAAATTGCTAATATAATGCAGCACTTAACACTATGACATGAAATATGCATTTTACTCTGATGCTTTAGAGCTTTCAATTTTTTCTTTTTTAGTCCTTTGAGTAGCTTTTCTTTTGGTTCATTTTTTTACAACAAATATACAATAATAGAAAAAGCTTGCAAACAGTAAAACAGCAGGACATTGATTCTTCAAAGAAAAATAAAAGGCTCTCTAAGAAATGATCATGTTTCTGGACTTCTGGTAGAGAACTCACAATGCACCGTAATATAGTAAAATACACACGAAGAATCTAGCAAAGTAATCAAATTTTGTCAGATCATCTCTCAAAGACAAGAAATTTTTAATAATTGAAAATTGAATACAGTATTATGAAAATAATTTAAGGAATTAGACAACAGAGTTAATATTCTGAACCCACACCACAATGTCAAGTGTCCATATTTTTTGACTATTAGAAAAATGGATGTTTAATACACAAATTCCATCCGTAATGGCAAACTTCTTTTCATTTGTACCAAGTGAATAATATTTTATTAAGGCTGTCTCTGCCAACTTGTACATAAGAAATATAACCTATGATAATAATCTATGTTATGTTTCATATTTCCAGTGTCTAAAACTATCTATATGCAAAATGTTGCATTTATTCATTTATTCTTTCATCTGTTAAATATCTATGGAGCATTTATTATATATGTTCAACTATGCAAATGTCAATATGCTTTGATATATAGTGCTAATCAAGACATATTAAATATGTTAAACTTAATTTCTTATTTCAAATATGTCCTAGGAATTCTGTAAAATCAATGTTTGAAAAGAAATGATCATTTGATATGATTTCAAGTAATGATTTTAGTGGCATGTTCAATGAAGATTTCCCCAAAAAGGTGATATTTGTTTGGATGCCTGAAAATACAAGGAAATGCCATGTAAAAAGTGAGAGAAAAGCAAATTTAAAATAAAAACTTTGAAACTAAGTTATTTTGCTGTGAAGATTTATTATATAATGGTATTTAAATGCATTTCTAGGTTTAAAATAGATTGAACTCACTTGTTTTTCCGAGTTTTTTCCATGGATCACTTATACCATCATAGTTAACATACAGAGGTGTAAGAATAGTGCTTTTAACCTAAATACCTGAAAACTAGTGTCAGCAAGAAGCAAGCTGGTTAACTCAATAATTTAAAGTCCTGGAAACAACAGGTATTGCTGAATTCAGAGTGTGAAGGGAGAGAGAGAGAGAGAGAGATAGTTGAAAATCATTTTTGTTCTCAAGAGTTTGCAAGGGAAAGGGTTTAACACAAGACACATAATGTATAAGATTATTTTATGATAGTCACCCAAAGAGTGAAAGTGCAAAAGAGTGCAGGAGACCTGACCACACACCAGAGACCTAAAGAATCCAGTTGAGGCCCTAGATCCCATGACCATGTCCTGCACAAGTTCAGCTGGAGGCCCAGAGCCACTTGCATGTCTCATGCAAGTCTGTTCCAAGGATCTGCACTGTGAAGGCCAAAAGGTCAATGGTGAGAGCTAGAAAGACTGCACCAGGGAGATAGAGGATCTGTACCAGCAGGTTGAGGGATCTGCACTGGAGCCAAGAAACAATGCACAAGGTAAGGACCAGAGCTCTCTCTCTAAGAGAAGCCGCAGCTGTCCTCAGTGACAGCGAAGACTCAAGCTCCTCTTATGATAACAGCTGAGTTCATGTCAGGAAAGTCAGCATGACAAACTCAACAGACCACCATCTTCCCCGCCAGTTCTCTTTTTATGCTATCGATGACAGTCTTCAAGTGGGCCTTCCATACACAGCACCATCTGACTGAATTCAGCTGTTCTGCAAGTTGAATAACCCACCACATTTATTTTATGACACTCTTACCCCCAACAGAATATTGGGTAAACTTTTCCCATTTGAGCCAAAGATTGAAGTTTACCCTCTGGAGAGGACAAAGTATAAGCAGTACCCCTTTATAAAACCAAGAATGGCTGAGACAGGATTAAAGAGTCGGGACAAGAAGAATGAATAAAAAAACTACAAAAAGAACAGTGAAGGAAAATACAGAGAAGAAGCAACAGTGTGAAACCACTTAGGCAAAAAAATAATATTATTATCAAGTAAAATATATAGAAAACTATGAACCTAGCATGGAATTAAACTTTATTTCAAATTTTTTAAAAAAATTTATTTAAAGAGCAAAACAAAACAAAACAGAAAAAAGGGTAGCAACAGTACAGAATTCTAAGGAAAAAAAGAAAAGAACAAAAAACACTAAGAAATCATTACCTGATAAATTACATACTGCCATCTTGGAAATAGTTATTCAAGTTGCAAAATTAAAACATACAACGTACACATTCAAACAATGAGACTGTTAACAATTCTGCTCCACAATCTAAAAAAAACCAATAATACGGTCATCCATCTTATACACTTAAACATACATGTATTTATATCCTTTAGAACATTTTCCTCTCTTTTTTACTGTAGCAAGTACACATTGTGGGTTTTATTACTCCTACATTTCTTATTACTTTTTACACTAGAGACACAATGTGATATTTATAAATATGATTCTTATTTATTTCACTAATGAGGATAGTCTCAAGTTCTCTCCATTTACCTATGAAGGCCTCAAGCTCATCCTTCTTCATAGCTGAGTAATACTCCATTGCATAAAAATACCACAATTTTTTCATCTACTCTGCAGTTGATTGGAATATTGGTTATTTCCAAGATTTAGCTATTAAAAATTGTGCTGCTATGAACATGGGTGCACATATATCACTGTGATATGACCTTTTCAGTTTTTCTGGGAAAATACCCAGGAGGAGAATAGCTGGGTTGAATGGAGCTTCCAGTCCTAGTCTTCTGAGAATTCTCCATACTGATTCCCATAGTGGTTGCACCAGTCTGCACTCCCACCAACAGTGGAGCAATGTTCCTTTTTCCCCACAACCTCGCCAACATTTGTTATCAGTTGATTTCTTGATGGCAGCTATTCTTTCTGGTGTGAGATGAAATCTCATTATTGTTTTAATTTGCATTTCTTGAATGACAAGTGATGGTGAACATTTCTTCATGTATTTATTTGCCATTTGTATATCTTCAGCTGAGAACTGTGTGTTCATCTCAGATGCTTATTTTTGGAGAGGGTCTTTGAATTTTGGAGGCTTGATGTTTTTCAATTCTTTATATGTTCTTGATATAAGTCCTTTTTCTGAGGAGTTGCTGGCTAAAATTCTTTCCCATTCTGTGGGTTTTCTTTTCAGTCTGTTGATGATTTCTTTTGAATTTCAGAAACTTTTCAATAATAGGAGATCCCAGTTGTTGATTCTCTGAAGTGTTTCCATGCAGTTGGCATTTTGTTCATGAAATCTCTGTGTACCTCTATGTCTCCAAGACTTCTACCTATCTTATCTTCCAGGAGATTTAGTGTTTCTGTTTTAATGTTTAGGTCTTTGATACATTTGGACTTTACTTTTCTGCATGGTGATAGGCATGGATCTAGTTTCAGTCTTCTGTATGTGGAGAGCCAATTTTTCCAACACCATTTGTTAAAGAGGTTATCCTTCTTCCATTGAACATGTTTAGCCCTTTGTCTAATATCAGGTGGCTGAGTGTCTTTGTACTTATACTTGTATCTTCTAATCTGTTGCATTGATCCTCAGGTCTATTTCTTTGCCAGTACTATGCTGATTTTATCACTATGGCTTTGTAGTACAGTTTCAAGTCAGGAATTGAGATGCCTCCTGCCTTGCCTTCATTGCCCAGAATTGCCTTTGCTATTCTAGGTTTCTTCTGGTTCCAAATGAATTTTAGGAGTGTTTTCTCTAGATCTGTGAGGTATGTCAATGGTATTTTGATTGGGTTTGCTTTAAGTCTGTGTAACAGTTTTGGGAGTATGGCCATTTTCGCAAAGTTGGTTCTTCCTAGCCAAGAGCAAGGAAAGCCTTCCATTTTCTAATATCTTCTTCAATCTCCTTTTTTTAGTGTAGTATAATTTTCAGCAAATAGGTCTTTTGCATTCTTGATTAGGTTGATTCCTAAGTATTTCATTTTTTTAGATGTTATTGTGAAGGGCGATATTTCCATTATTTCTCTCTTGGTGAGTTTCTTGTTTTTGTACAGGAACGTTATGATTTTTGAGCACTGACTTTGTATCCAGCTACACTGCTGAATTTGTTTATTACCTCTAGTAGTCTTTTAATGGAGTTTTTTGGGTCTTCTATATAGAGTACCATGTCATCTGCAAATATTGATAACTTAATTTCTTCCTTTCCTATCTTTATTCCTTTTATTTCTCTTGTCTGATTGCCCTGGCGAGTGTTTCCAGAACTATATTGAAAAGGAGTGGTGATAGTGGGCATCCTTGTCTTGTTCCTGATTTTAAAGTGAAAGCTTTCAGTTTTTGTCCACTTAGTATAATACTGGTTGTTGGTTTTCATAGATGGCCTTGATGAGATGGAGGTAGACACCGTGTATTCCAAGTTTCTGAAGGTTTTTTATCATGAACATGTGTTGAAATTTATTGAAAGCTTTTTCTGTATCTATTGAGATGACCACGTGGTTTTTGTTTTTGGCTCTGTTGATGTGGTGTATCACATTTATTGATTTGTGTATGTTAAACCATCCCTGCATTCCTGGAATGAACCCCACTTGGTCATGATGTATAATCTTCCTGATGATTAGCTGCATTTTATTTGTCAGTATTTTATTGAGAATCTTTGCATCAGTGTTCATAACTAACATTGGCCTATAGTTCACCTTTTTGGTTGGGTCTTTCTCCGGTTTTGGTATTTGAGTAATACTTGCCTCCAGGAATGATATAGGGAGGATTGCTTTCTTTTCAGTTTCATTGAAGAGCTTAAGGAGAATTGGAGTAAGGAGTATCTAAATTTCTCATAGAATTCAGCCATGAATTCATCAGGACCTGGGCTTTTCTTTGTTGGTAAGTCTTTAATTACATTTTAAATTTCAATAGCTGATATTGGGTTATTCAAAATTGCTGTATCTGCCTGGTTGAGCTTTGGTAGTTCATATGTTTCTAGAAAAGTATCCATTTCTTCTGTGTTTTCCTCTGTATGTGAGTAGAGATTCTCAAAGTAGGTCTTCATGATCCTTTGAATTTCCATGGGATCTGTAGTAATTTCCACCTTTTCAGTCCTTATTGCGTGAATTTGGTTTTTTTCTTTCTTTTTCTTGATGAGGTTAGCTAGAGGTTTGTCAATTTTGTTTATTCTCTCAAAAAAACCCAGCTTTTTGATTCATTAATCCTTTGTATTTTTTTTAGTTTCAATTGCACTGATTTCTGCTCTAATCTTTACTATTTCCTCTCTTCTATGAGCTTTGGGTTTAACTTGCTCTTCTTTTTCTAGAAGCTTGAGATGAAGCATTAGGTTATTTATGCTTGTTCTGTTTTCTTGATGTGACAATTTATTGCTATATATTTCCCTCCAGACCACTTTCATTGCATCTCACAGATTACAGTATGTTGTGTCTGCATTTTCGCTGAACTGTACGTAATGCTTTATTTCTTCTTTTATTTCATCTGTAGCCCACTGGTTGTTATTTAGTTTCCATGTATTTATGCAGGTTTTGCAATTTCTTTTGCAATTAATTTCCAATTTCAGTATGCTATAGTCAGATAGCATGAATGGGATAATTCAATACCTTTGCAGTTACTTAAGAATGTTTTATGGGATAATATATGGCCTATTTTGGAGAATGTCCCATGCGCAGCTGAGAATTTGTACTCTGATGTGGTTGGGTGGAACATTCTGTAGACATCTACTAAGTCTAATTGCTCACAAGTATGATTCAGTTCTATTATTTCTTAGCTGACATTTTGTCTACTTGATCTATCTCTTTGTGACAATGGGCTGTTAAGGTCCCCTGTAATAATTGTGTTCTTGTTTATTTGGTTTTTCTTGTTCATTAATATCTGTCTTATATAGTTGGGTGCTCCTGTGTTTGTTGCCTATGTATTTATAATTGTTAGCTCTTCCTCTTGAATTTTTCCACTTATGAGTATGTAGTGACCTTCTTTGTCTCTTTTAATCATTTTAGCTTTCAAGTTCGCATTGTCTGCAAAAAGAATAGTTGCTCCTGCTTTTTTCTGGGTTCCTGTTGCAAAGAAAACTATTTTCCATCCTTTGACTTTTTATCTATGAGTTTCCTTTTGGGTCAGATGTGTTTCTTGTATATAGCAGATTATGGGAACATGTTTCTTTATCCATTTGGTCAAACTATTTCTTTTGATAGTTGAATTGAGGCCATTTACATTGATGGATATCACTGATATGTACTCATTCAACTTTGCCATGTTATGTTCCAGTTTTTTGTTTTCTGCTTTTCCCCCTTATTTAATTGCTTGTTCTACCTGGTGTTTTATTTCTGTTGTTCTGGGGATTGTGGTTATTTTTCTCTGTGTAGTAAGTCTTTCAATACTCTTTCTAGGGTTGCTTTGGTGGATGTGAATTTCTTCAGTTGTTCTTTATCATGGAAGTATCTTGTTTCTCCATTAAATTTGAATGAAAGTTTTGCTGGATACATCAGTCTGGGTTGAAAGTTGTTTTCTTTCAGGGCTTGAAATATCTCACTCCAAGCACATCTTGACTTGAAGGTTTGTGCTGAAAAGTCTGCTGTGATTCTATAGGGCTTTACTTGATAGGTGACTTGTGTCTTTTCTCTAACAGCTTTTAGTATTCTGTTTTTATGTTGTATGTCTGAGATCTTAATTATTATTATGTGTCTGGGTGTATATTTATGTTGGTTGTGACTGTGTGGCTTTCTAAATGCCTCACTTATTTGCATATCAGATTTTTTCCCCATGTTTGGGAAATTTTCTATTATTTTTGTGAATATTTTGGTTATGTCATTTGTATTGACTCCAACATCTTCATTAATGCCTATTAATGTTATATTGTTGCTCTTGGCATCATCTTGAAGCTTCTGGATTGTCATTTCATGCTGACTTCTTATTTTTAAAAGTTGTATCCTTTCATGATCACTAATTGTGATCCTGTCCTCAAGGTCCGAAATCTTATCCTCAGCTTTATTTAACTGGTTTTATATGCTTTGAATAGAATTTTTTGTTTCTTGGATGTATCTTTCAGTTTGCTTCATGAATTCTGCTTGTTTTCTATATTGTTCATTCAAGGTTTCAGTTTCTCTTGCTCCTGTACTTTTTTTCTCAATTTCTTGTTTAGCTTTGCTCAGCAACTCTTTACTAAGGTTGTTACTTCTATCTTTACATGGGAGAGTACTTCTATTTTAATTTCCTCCATCATCTCATAGAGTTGTTTTTATATTTCATTCACTAACTTTGCAGAGATTTCTGGTGTGTTACTTTTGAAGTCTTCTAATTCAGTGTTTCCTGTACTTGCTCCCGGTGGACTAGATGCTTGAGATTGAATTTTGCTTTTTTGTTTTGCCATTTTCCCCTTTTGAGTTAGTGTTTTGTCCTTTAGACCTGCTATTGTCAACTGTTGGTAGTGTGTATCTTGGTGTCCTACTATAAGGTTGATGTTTGTCCAATTGCTGGGTCCCACAATGAATAGGTGGGCCAATCACCTGATTTCCTACTGCAGGGCTTGTTGGGTGAGACCTGCATTCTTCATGGGCTGACAAGCCTAGTAGTATTGATGTAGGGCAACTTTTAGTTCCTGCTAGTACTTTATCTTCAGGTTATTCCAGGTCATCAAATCTTCCTGTCTAGAGTGTTTGTATCAGCTGAGGCCCTACTGTGTCCCTATTACGTGCCTGTGTATTTCAACTTTTAAATTAAAAAATTGGTGCCATGGCCATTTTTTCCAGACCCATCAAATACTATACTGTATAAAAATGATGTGAGAGGCAAGAAATTAATTACACAAACAATAGGGCAATAACAGGATGAACAGCAAATAAAAGATGGGACAGTATCTACAACAAATCTTTGGAAAGATATTTATCAGCAAATTTTAAAAGAACAGTGATAGGGTAATTATTAAGCTCTAAAACTGACTAATGAATAACTTTTGCTAGTTGGATATCTCTAAATGAAAAGGTAACATTGCAAAATATAAGATTCTTAAGTTTGAAATTTGTATGATTAAATATCTTTAATAAGAAGTGGAAATAAAGCATTAAATATCGTAAAATCTGATGATTACTACTTTTCTCATTTGGAACACTAAGAATAATTTTTACCACAGAAAAGAGTATTAAATCTATGTGGTATGGAGTGTATATAAGAATACCCTGGGAAATAATTTTAAAGTAGTATTGTAAAGTAAATCTCATACAGTTACAATTTTGATTATGCAACACTTGAAACATTAAAACCAATGCAAGAGTAGACAGAAAATCAACAATAGAAACAATAAAGAAAATCTAGCAAAATATCCAACTATATAACACATGTTGAAATGAACAACTACTTTGAAGAAAAAGAGACACTATAGTACCCAGTGCTGATTCCATAATGTCATGCTGTATAATCCAGCAAAATTATCATTCTTTGTTCAAAGTGATTTTAGCTTGTTTTGTTTTGTTTTGTTTTGTTTTGTTTTGTTTAAGTTCAACATACATAAATGTATGGACAGCTGTTTTTAGGAGAATGAGAGACACTGCGACAGCCATTCGTGGCTTCCCTAATGTCTGGTCTTGAAGACCTGAAACACCCTCATTGTCCTGCTCAGCTCAATTTCATACTATGCTGTTTCATGTGAATTCCCTGTATGTGACAATATGGACAACTATTTGGAAGAAAACAAGAGTCAATACGATAGCGAGTGAACATCTCCAATTGTCTAGTTTTGGAATTTATGTCCCTTACATTGCTTTCTTGTGATCCGCTTTGTTCTGTTTTGTTGTGTTTAATTTTACCCTTTTGATATAATTGAATGTATATTCGAGTGGGTAAGATGGATGACCATATTGCTGTTGTTTTTGTCAGATCGTGGAACAGAACTGTTAAAAGACTCACTGTTTGAATGTTTACTTTACATGTTTTAACTTTATAATTTAAACAACTATTTCCAAGAAGTCAGTACGTAATTTGCCAAGTAATAATCTCTTAGGTTTTTTTGTTGTTGTTCTTTTCCTTTTTTCCTTGGAATTCTGTATTGCTGTTACCCTTTGTTTTGTTTTTTTTTCTTTCTTCTCCTTAAATAAAAAAAAATCCAACTATATAATTTGATATATGAATACATTAATATAAAAAGCATGTGAAGGAAATACATAAAATAGTAATATGATGATTAATGAAATAAAATGGGATGTTTGATGATGTTTTGTTAAGAATTTGTCATAATGTTTTTGATATTAATATATGTTATACAAAAATATTGCACACACACTATATCAGATATTTCAGTCAAAAACTAAGTCAAAGAAAAATCAAATTATATTTTATGTGTTAAGTAGTATATTGAGGAAATATACTATACTAAAATATACTAAAAATAATATTAGGAGAGTAAAAATATGAAAAGTTAACATTACTAAAAAACAGTTGGTATTCTTTAGGACAAGAAAATTTATAAGAAAATAAATCTTAGCTTTGTATTAAAATATAAACAATATAGGTACAGGGAAATAAATATTATATGAAAAATGTGAAAATTATCAATTATTAATTTATAAATATAAAATATTAAAAACTCTTTCACATAAGTCAGGATTAGGCACAATATATAAAAATGCTTTAGCATTTAAAAATCAAAGATGTTTGTTATAACTTTGGGATGGTACAAAGCAATTAAGAGAGAAAACTAATAGCTATAATCAATTCTAAAGCAATAATAAGAAATTCAAAAATAACCATAAAAATAAACAGTAAAATACAAATTGTAATTTTAACATAATTAATGATGCTATCGATTGTAAATTATTTCCTCAATTAAAAGACAAAGATTACAGCACTGTAACAAAAATATTAAATGCAGTTATTTATACTTTTCAGGGATATAGATTCCATGATGCAGAAGTATTAAATTTGAAAAAAAAAAGAAAAATCAGAATTAAATGAATGAAAGCTTGAAAATAATATTTATAAGCCCGAGACTACTACTATGATAGAGTTATTTTGAAAAGACAAAAATTTAATGAGAAAATGAAACCATTGGAGGCCTCTTTAAAAATCATAGATCTTGGTCCTTTCCAGAAATAAAGAGCCATAAAAGCCTGAACACAGGGTATTTCACACCACTTTCCTTGAATTTTGTAAAAATAATCCAACTGAAAAATAGTACTGTGCTTTACAGTGCTATTTTGTTCCCATCCCTTGCCATTTCCTAGGTTATACTGAACCCAAATAGAAATGAGGCAGAAGGAAGATAAATTGTTAACAGTGTGGGTGGGACCCCTGGTGCTCCAACTTACTACCTGTGTGGGAACTATGGAGGGACAGAAAACTAAGTCTAGGGTCCTTCAGAGGGCATCCCCCACAAATAGATGCAGATGCACTGACTCCCCAGAGCAAACTCCATGAGAATCTATTGCATTAGGAGTCATCTTGCAAAGTGGCACTGGTACTTTTCCTTAGACTTCTCTATAGCCTGGGACCCAATATAATTCCCTAAAGACCATTGTTCAGCCACAACAGCACTGTTGTAGATTGATAACTGGTGATTAACTTGTAATACCAGCTGAACTGAGTCATCTGGTACTGTGCATGGCCCCACTTGAGGGCCATTGGCAAGCTTTAAAGAACTGGAGTAGAAAGCACAATGTTGTTGGTTCTCCATGGTGTGGTTGGTTCTCCTGCTGCCATTGGTTCTCCTGGAGAAGGGTGTCAAGCTTCTTTCCTGATATGAACTTTGCTGTTCTCATCATCAGAGGAGCTTTGGACCTTGCCGTTGCTGAGAATGACTGTGGTTTACTTTGGGGGAGCTCTAGTCTATACTGCTTCCTAGCTCTGGAGGGGAAGATGGTGTGCAGTTCAATATCCAGGAGATGCTTGTCACACTGGCTTCCTGATAGGAACTTGGCTGTTCTCATCATTGGAGTAGTTCAGGACTTCATTGTTGCTGAGGATGACTGTGATAACTTTTGAGAGAACCCTGGTCTTTGCTTTGAGCATAGCTTCCTGGCTCCAGTGCAGAACCCTCAACCAATTGGCACAGATACTTCATTCCTCAGGCACAGACTTTCTGGCTTCCACTGCTTACCTTTGGGCCTTCCGAGTGCAGACCCGTGGAATGGACTTGAATGAGCCATTGTCGTGGGCGCTAGGTCTTCAGCTGGGCTCATGTTAGGCATTGCTGTGGGAAGGAAGTGTTTAGCTGGATTCCTTGGTCTTAGTGTGTAGAAAGATTTCCTGTACTTCTTGTATTTAACTATTTGACTATCATAAAATACTACTATGAATTGTGTGTCCTGTATGTAATCATTTTCCTTGCAATCTCTGACTACAACAGGCTCTAACTAGCCACATAAGAAACAGTATCCTTCATATTTATCCTGAAAATATAAATTATGTTAATTCTTTTAAGGTGGTAGAGAACAAAACTACTTTTCAATATTTAAGAGAGAAACAGAAGAAAAAATTTAGGAAGACTTATAAGTACAGGATAGAGGTTGGTATTTGTTCACTGTAACTCTATTGGTACATTCTCATAGCAAGTAGAGTTGACCTTCACTGGCTGCTCTCTTTGTTCCACTCTGGCCTTCAGATATGTATTTCCAAATTACCTGAATTTCTGTCAGAAGAAACAGGGAGGGGATCTTACCTGACTTAGAATAAAAGTAGAGAGCAGGCCATATGTTTTCTGGTTATTTTGAATATTCCTTGAATTCCCATGTAAAGTGTATTTGTCTCATCAGAGAGTTTTAAAGAATGTCTGTGTTCTCACCATTCAGTCTCTGATTTGCCAGTATCAGGCAGGTCCTGGGGAGGTGTTGTAGAATTTTCCCCAGCACCTAAAAGTTGAAGTCTCATGCATCCTACCGAAAGGTTGAAAATTACTTTCACTATATGTTAGACATATCCGAAGAGATTTTTTTTAATCCAAATTATCAGTCTTAATTTCAGAACTAGAATGGAGGGGCAACCAGTCCTTAGTCCTTTTAAATGTTTCCTTGTTGATGCCCATATGTGGCAAAGATTGAGAACAACTCTGCAAAGCATTTCTGTTTTTACAAATGTCCCTTGGTCATTAGGTACTACTGACTGGTGAAGATGCATCTTTTTCATCATGAGATTCTTCCCAGAAATGGAGTTTTTGGTGTCGTGATGCAGTATACATTTGATTCTTCAGTTCATTAATTGAGTTTATTAAGAGTCAATTATACTTGTAGGTCAATATTCAGACTTACATTATTATTCTTCAAGAGTAACCTTTTTAACAGTCAAGACTGACATACTTCTACCAAAATTTGAAATGTAACTCATCAAAATATTAAAAACCATGGTCAAACTTGACATACAACATATGTTGTTTCCTGAATTCTTCATTGACCTGAATGGTTATTAAATAAACTAAGTTCAACTTCTAGCTTCATTCTTCTAGTGATCTACTGGACCAGAATAGAAGGTGTCTCATCAGAATCATCTTGTGTACTCTTACCACTCTGCTCAAGTTCTTTCTTCTCATTTTTTCTTCAGTTTAAAAGTAATCATAGAAAAAGTAATTATAAGCCAATAGGTTTCCCACTGGGATCAAAATCTCAATTTATTTTTCTTGATGTCCTTATTATATTGCTTTTGTTCACTCAAACATTTTTTGACTCCATTAATTATCTTCATATTGTATGCTATAGTCTGTATATTTCATTCTTCTTGTTTCTCTCATCAACTTCTGATTTTTCTCTTTTCTTCACACTGGACTTTTTTTTTGTTTTTTATGGATTATTAAAATAGATTTGGAAAGAAAGAGTGTTTTTTGCTATCTTCAAACATCTAAACATAAGTCAGAGTCAAATTTTTAGTACTAAGTCATTCTGTTGATGCTAGCTGATATCATAAAGAAGGAGATTTTTATTTATCGTATAAATTCTTAGACAGACACACTTACTCAGCTTCTTGCGTTGGTGTGTGTGCGTGTGTGTGTGTGTGTAAAAGGAGAAAGAAGGAGACAAATAAAATAAGACAGAGTCTTACGGTCTTTATGAAATGAGAAACATCGAATAAAAAGAAGAAGGCCTCACTTAAAAATGTAAATGTGAAAAGATAAATACATGTCCAATAATTTTTATGGGCAATGTTTTAGCCAGTCTGTAAAATCTTTGCCACAATTTCCTTACCAATCTAGTTAGCCTCAGTGTAACTACCAAATGAATTCATGCTTATTTTCACCTGCAGATTAAGACGATTCTGTGTAGCATGACAGCCCCACAGCCATGTCTTTATGATCATCTTTGAATAGATACCTGGGAAGGAGAACTCAGACTCTAGGTAGTGCACAGAGTGAACCAATTATGAATTTTTTCAGTTAAAAATGGTCAATAAACTAAAGTCAAGTAAGTTAATGTCCTATGATGCCTCTCATAATCAATACCAAAGATAACCAAATCTGGATACTAGTTAAAATAGCCAGGGAAGACTTTAATTAGTATATTTTGCAATAAGAAAATCAATTCACTGTGAATCAAATTCAGCCTTGATATTTTGCAAAGATGATTAGAGAATTTAAAGGCTTGAGAAAATAGAGAATGAGTTGAGAATGGGCTCAGTAAAGTAAAGAATATGCGAAATTAATAAAAATGAGTTAGAGAGATTGATTCCCGGGAACCTTCATCTGGGTTTGCTTGCTGATGCTTCTTGAAGATAGGACCCTACCCACTCAGACAGCCCAGGAGACAAAGAATTCAACTTCAAATATTGAAAGGAACAGAGTGAACATTTTTGACAGCCTTGAGTTTTCATCAAGAAGATACTTTAAAGGTAGCAAGAGTCATTCTGAGGAAGCAGAACTGAGCTTCTGCAAATTGTTAGTGTTCTGGATTTCTTTTTTTTCTTTTCTTTTCTTTTCTTTTTTCTTTTTTTTTTTTTCTGCCAGGGATTGGACTCATGACCTCGTGCTTGCCAGGCAGGCACATATGTCATTGAGCTAAACCCTTGTCCCTAAACTGTTAGTGTTTTGCTCAAGACTTTATAAACCAAAGTTGAGGTCCAGTTAAAAATGGCTGCAATGAATCTGGAGAGTGTGGTCAGGTAGATAATCTTTGTCAGAAATCTAAGAGAGACAGAGAGGCAAGGGCGGGGACAGAGAAAGGCAAAGAAGAAAGTTCACCAAAGGTTGGATCCAGCAGTTCACAGGGCTCACAAATACTTATCTTGCTTCATCTTCTGGCTGTTTCCCTCTGCTTTATCTTTTCTCCTATGCAAAGAGACCCCTTTTAGTAACTCGCTCAGCACAAAGCTTTTCTCATCACTTCAGTAACTCCAGTGCAAAAGTGATGTCTGCTTCTATGTAGTCACTGCATGGAAAGCAACATTTTTTCTCAATCCTTTTATGACGTTTCCCTCCAGACCTGATAATTGCACCAACATATTAGAGATCACTGAAAGAAAAGGAAATTTATTTTATATGCATTTTATGTGCTAAAGGAAGTTTCAGAAGGAAATGAAGAGCCAGCCAAAGACATAAAGTTGAACACTTTTTCTGAATTAAACCAAAAGTATTGCACTACAAAAACAGGAAAATAAAAGGGTTGATCTGAAGTAGTTAATTAGATAGTATAACAACTGGAAAAATAAGGCTCATTTAAAAATAGTACAGATTTCTCTTTGCCTCAGATTCCCCCTCCCTTTTTTTGATGATAAGAATGATGCCTTCCTTTTGTTAAAAATAGGACAACCTTTATATGGCAATTTTATTTCCTGCTTTTAAGAAACAGAATAAAGGTCAGACTGATACACTTACTACTTATTAAGTAGCCTTAACTCAAAGTAGTCAACATGGCAGGGTGCAATATTTCCAGTGGCATGGTCTAACCTCTTCATTACTTGACCAATACTTTTAGAAATTAGCACTTATCTGCTCTGTCTTAATGAATATAACCATCTCTGAGTGAAGATTCTCTGATTGGCAGATGTAGTCTTCTTCATGAGAAGATACAATCCACATCACAGGAACTGGGAGGGGAAGAGTTGATAGCAAAAGATAATTGTTTTTATTGAATAAAAAGGAATGTATGTCTTCCAGGTAACAAAGAATGTGAAATAAGCTATAAGAGCACAGATTATTTTTTATTGTTACACTAATTGTCTGTCACAAGTAAAAGACCATAAAAGGCTCTGGTCAGAGGTAGAAGACAACACTGATTCTTAGGAGTGTGGCATAAATCCTTAAAGGATTTGCGTTAGGATCCTAAATTCAGAGAATAACTAAACTATGCACTTTTCATAAAAATCATATTGTTATATTTTTAAAAACCATGAATAAAGAATTGTTTTTCTTCCTAAGCAGTGTTCTGCAGTTCTAAGATTTACATTATTTTTCAATCTTAAACCTAGATTAAGAAAGGTATTAGTCCATGATCTTAACTAATTGCTTTTCTAGACTTGAAAAGAAATATTTATAAATGACTAAGAAATCAAAATCCACATGACATCTGTTGCTCACAGCCAGAACATTACTCACCCACTTTTATTGTTCAAAATCATTTACATTTGATGTAAAGACAATTAACTACACACATCATGAAGGATAATCACATAATTAAATATTCTTCACAGTGCCAGAACACTTTAAAAACATTGCTGCAGGAAGCTGGCATCCTATGGTGAGGGCAGTTTTAGCAAAGTAGTCCAAAAAGTGATTTAAATTTTCTTTAAATGTTTTTCCAGGTATGAGGACATGTTTCAGGATAGGATGAATATACTATGTTTTTACTTCTAATTTAAATATTATTTTTAAATATCCTATCTTTTTTTCAGAATGTGGTTGAAAAATATATATCTTTGTGGAAATCTTAGTGTTTTACAAAAAGAAGATGGTACATGAATAATGAATATAAATTATATCACTGCAAATGCTTTATTGTTGAAAATACTGAGGGAAATGACATTCAAATTTAATTTACAATATTCTTGTAAGAAAAGACATTTTATAGGAAGAGTTTTGAGGCTCTAACTGAAGTGACTATGGAAGAGTATGAGTTGGTATGCTGATGGTTTATGTATCGGTCAGATTTTTCCAACCACGTATCTGGTGTACACAAATTAAAGGAGGAAGGGCTCGTTTGTGACCACGGTTTCAGAGGTTCAGTCCATGGTTGACTGGCTGCAGGGCAGGAACATCATGGCGGAAGGGCACATGGGAGCAAAGCTGTTCACATCACCGTGTAAGGGAAGCAGAGTAGGGGAACGGCTTCATAGAAGGTCCCAGGGACCACATGTCACACCTCCATGACTCACAGACACCTACTTAGAAGAGTGCCTTACTAATCCAATGGGCAGCTCTCATGTCAAGACAATCTAGTGTAACTGTCATAGTGTCTGAGGACAAAGTCCTATGGGAGAAGACATTATTTTGTAAGCATCAGTTCTTGAAGTATCAAAAGTGTCACTGTTAGTTTTCTGGCTTCAGTCAGAATGCTTTCACATTTACTTACTACTTAAATTTTTACACATAGTTTTAGAAATAGTGACTCCATAATGTATACTGATAGCAATGACTGTTGAGAGCATTGTAACATCATGTATGGAAATTATAGGAAAATCAGCACATTTCTCTTTCCCAAGTCTTATACTTTCCTAAAGGGATATATTTCCAAACATTCAATCATATCCCATGTTATTTTTCTTTGTTTCTCCTTTAAGATAACTGCATCATATTTCAGTTAAGGGGGGACTCAACAAATCTCCTAACAGAAGCCTAAGAAGTTTCAATACAGCTTTTAAAAATCATTGATATCATTACATTTTATTTCATTTTGAAATATCAGATTTTATTCTATCCTTCCCAAAGTTGTTATTAAACAAACCACAAAAATAGAAGAATGCTATAAACATGAAATACATGCTATTTTAAATTATTGATTACTAATAAAATACTTGTTTAATCCCATACTAAACCACTGATGGTCACTTTAGGAGTTATCTACCAATAACTCCACAATAAATTGAAAATGTCAAAAGTTGTAAAAGCATGTAATGTACCTTATCTAGTTAACATTATAGCTCAGGAAGACAATGCAATGTAATGCAGTTTGTTTATACTTAAGATGACATGGCTGATCCATAAATTAGGATAAACTTGAGACTTTTGTAGGTAAGTGGATGCAACTTGAGACCATACTTATAAGTAAAATCAATCATACCCACATGTGTAAACATTGTATTGTCTCACTAATGAGAGAAACTCAACAAGTAAATAAGATCCAAAATGTACCATGGTTGTTGTGAACTGGGGAAAAATAACTGTTCAAAAGAAAAGACAAGTTTTGAGGGGGGAAAGAGGAAATAAAGGAGGGGTAAGAAAAAAATACATTTATATACAAACAAGACAAGATAGCTATGCAGCTATTTTCTCTTAGTTAATTGAAAAGAAAGGTTTGTGCTAATATTGTTTAAACAATATTTCATGCCTACATCTTGGACTCTGAGTAACTATAATGATGATAACAATATGCAATGTATTAGTTATTGTTTCTCTCCTGTTAGTCTACTCTGAAATATGTTTAAAATAAATAAAAGTGATAATATGGCTGATGAATAGCTTCAAATTGCAGCTGTTGTTCAGGACCATGAGAGAATATTATAGTGCATAGTATTAGCATGGAAAAAGTTAAAAATTAAAAATTTAAAGTGTGATCTTTGCTTCATATTACTTTCATGTCATACATTTGAAAATTCATAAATTCACTCATTCCAAATTGAGGACCCTCTGTAGAATTATAGTACATACTACCTGTTAGTTATTAACTGTAGCTAATATAATATAGTGTGAATTTGACTACAAATATTAATGCATCAATTTATTAGTATTCAGTTTTATCCCCATTCCTAATTTGTATTATAAACTATGAATTTTGAGGACTCAAATAGTGAAATAATGGCTATGTATTAACAAAAACCCTGAAAGAAGAAACTGTGTAGCTATATTTTTAAACCCTAATAAAAGTCTTTCTCTGAGAAGCTGTGAAAGGACTGAGATGAATTTCCATTTTTAAAAAATCATCAGATGAAGGATTTTTTACATGTAAATTATTGTTTACAGTAACAAGAAAGCCCTTAGTTAGATAAACTTCTATACATCTGTGTTCAAAATACTCCTTAAATGCTCCCAATTTCATCCTTTTGTTTGAAATTAGTGACTTTCATTTTTCATACTTATCTCTAGTTTAGGAAGATGGATTTCATGTTTACTTAATTTTTAAATAACTTATAATGGTCATTTCAGCAGCATATTCATTCTACCTTTGAAAATACAATTTTGGAAGATATGTCTTTTAGTAGGAGAAAAACACGTTTGTGTTTGACTTGTGGCAGTGTAGTGCAATATCCAGTACTTGAACACAGAATATATTTTGTTTGCATTATAGACAATTTGAACCAGATCTTATCAGAAACTATGAGAAGTTTTATTTAGCAAAGATAACCCGTAGTCAGGATGTCTTCTGTTAACATTTCTTATATCTCTTTTCAATTCTTAGGTGGCTCTTCACGTAGTTCCTCAATCCCTGGAAAAGTCTTTATATGGAACCAAACTTGAGACTAAGGAAATCTCATAAAGGGATTTGAGATTCTTTACTTCTGAACATTACAATGCATCTACGTAATAAAACTGGGAATAATTTCCCACAATGTGAAGGGGCTGTTGATGTATTAATGCATCTGACGTTATAATGGAATATGTTAAGAATTCCAGGTCAATATGTAAACCACAATTTTGCTAAGACAGTGAAAATTCTTTTTTTTAGATGAGTTTTAGATAAGGATCAATAAACATGTGGGCAATTTAACTCAGACTGTTTGGCTATAAACTGCCTCAGTAGACATATGTTTCTTCAATGCATTCGCTTTAATGTGGTAAAAGTAATTGTATTTGCATTCATATGTATTCTTTTCATTTGTTTTGTTTTGCTTTGCTTTGTTTACTTAGCAACAAATTTGAAGGTTTGGAAATACTCATTTCGTCTTGGCTTTGTTCCCTTCCCTGAACTTCTATCTACTTATTCATAAACATGCAGACAAGACAGAAGGTGAACAATGATCCATCCTCAGCTGAGCATTATACTCCTACATCAATGATAAAGAGGGTCCAGGGAAATTAATCCTTTGCCCTAGGAAGTTTATTAAAAATGCTAAATCAGGAGCTGATGGCAGCTTAAATTGCTTGAAGTAATTCTCTAGGGAAAATCTTCTAAAATCCTGTCTGTTAAGGTAGATTTGGTTCAAGAAAAGGCAAAGATCAAGTTTAAAAAAATGCTTTTAAAACCCTGCTGACCTTACATAAAAGCCAAGAAATTAAAGAAAATATTTACAGAATAGACATTGCCTGTCAATAAGGGCTGTGTTGAGCATTGCAGTCTTGAATCTTTAAACTTATGACCGTACCTTACCTATATGAAACTAGTTCTGAACAGGAAAAAAAATCAAGTTTGAAATTGAGAATTTGATATTTATTTAAACATGCGCATTCATTTATGATTGGATGTTGCTTCCTAAAACTGCTCTGAATGCTACAGATTGACAAGCTTCCAGGAATAAGATAGCGTCAATCTTAAGACTTTTCAGGAAGGAATAAGAAGAGGGAGCCAGCGCTCTGTTCATATATATTCTAATTCACCACAGTCTGTATTGACTCAGGCAAAGTGTGATATAAATAAATAGCTATCTTACTCCATGCCATATAATAAGCATTGTAAGACAAGGACAGAAAATATGCATTAAAACTTGAGGAGACACTACACTTTCAGTTTCCATTATAATATGTAAGTCCTTGGAACCTTTACTCTTATGTCCATTGTGAAACAAACCTGCAAAAGAAAACATAATTAAATACTAGAAAAATAATGCTAACTCCATTTACTTGGAAGGCAGCAGTTAATGTATCTACTTTACTATGTAAAATAGGCAATAATCAAGCTAGTAAAAAAAAAAAAGATATAGTCAGGGATACATCCAAATAGTAATGTTTTTTTACCAGAAGGAGGCTTTAAATTTCCTGATTTTTTTTTAAACAACTGGAAATATATTCCTGGGTAATGATTGCATGATTGGCTCTTTCTCATAGTCAAATCAAATGTCATGTACTTAGTTTTTCTCTTTACCATTCCAAACAAAATTTTCTTTTGAGCTTCTACTCACTTTATCTCAGTATTTTGGCCTACTTGATTAAGTAAATTTGAAATTAATGGTTGATTAAAGAATATTCAAAATTAACTACTTTAATATATTTGTCTCGGACCACATGTCAAGAGAAATATTTGTCAGTGACTTAACTTTTCTTATTTTGCAAACACATTTGGACAAATGACTATTTAATGACAAATCATATAAAGAATGAGAAAGAGGAAAGAATAAAAAATAATTTGGTTTCAAAATCTAGAAAACTAGTATGCTTTCCAGTTAAAATACAGGAATCAAAGAAATTCCATTGAAGAAAAATGATATGCTCAGCTTTGGATATCAAAGGTATTTGAAAATATTTTTGCAGTGATATCTAGCAAGGATTTGAAACTAGCATTGAGAAGAGTATTTGTGACTAAAAATATAGATTAAGGAGTTACTTCATTACACTGTTTAAATAATTAGCAGAAATATGCTCCCCCCCCCAAAAAAAAACAGAGAAGAGCTTCAGTATGCTTTAGATTCAGAATGTCCCTGAAGACCTTGTGTCCTTATATATGGGGTTTCTGGAAGGTCACTGAACCATGGGGGGAGGGCCCACACAGATAACTCCTTAGAAGTTGGGGCCAGGTCAGCGGAGGTTGGTTACTGGGTTTATGACCTGGAAGTGTATGTCTCGTTTCCAGTCTCTTCACTCTGCTACATTCAGGTTTCCACCAAATAAGCTTTTCCTTCTTTAAATTGTAAGGTGTCAACTGCTGTGTCCCAGCCACAAGAAATTGACGAAGACAGGGTTCAACAGTGAACAAGGATAAGGGGCCATAAAAGGGACTGATCAGTGTTATGGTAGAGAAAACGCATCATAACTAAGAATAAAAAAGTGTAAGAAGTTTAAAATATTGGTGTAAGTTAAGAAAAGTTTGTTCAAATAAGAGAAAATCTGAGAATGATAAGAACATGTCAGGTGTAAATCTTACTCAAATATCTAAAAGAGCAATTAGGGAACTTTTTAAAACAGGGTAGAGATATATGTTTTAAAAATAGACAAAAAGAAGAGGCTGAAGTAAAGTAGAAGTAAAATAAGAAAGGAAATATATGAACAAACAATCAGTTCAGAAAGGTAGGGCACTCAAGAACAAAAGATGTTTGGTTTCAGAAATCAAGACCAAGTTTTAAGGTGGGAGAGCAGAAAGCAATGATGAGCAAATGCACAAGTAAACTGTATTTGAAGACTGGTGAAACTATGGTAGTTTAGGCCTAGTGACCTTCATTTTAAAAAAAAAAAAAACTATGTGGAAATTTTCACTGTAATGAAGAATGATATTGAAAAATGACATTGACATGGAATGTCGAGAAAGGCATAGACAATTTAAAAATACTTCTCCAGGAAAAGAATCAATATATGGTAAATGAACAGATTTTTGGACTGGTTTAGAGCTAGGAGAGATTATATTACACTGGGTACCTATCACAGCTTTTATGAGCATACCCAGCAATATGGGGCTAAGTGAAAACAAGGAAGCAAGTCAAGTCACAGAGAGCAACTGGTTTAGGGAGCATGGAATTTACGTTGTGTGTTTTTACTTGAGTAAATTTTAATTAACTTTATGCTGTCTTTGATGGTATTTCTTTTGCTTTATTTTCAGTGGTTATACATGAACCAATGCTCTTATTTTTCTAGTCTTGAAAGTCTAAAAGAAAGAAAAAAGAAAAATACACTTTGAGATAATGTGCCTAAATTTTTATGATTTATATTGTCTTATTTTACTTAATATGTAAAAGCTTCAACAAAGAAGTGCTTCTATGTTAATGCAGAAAAACTGCAAAAAGGACTGGAAAATCCAAACTTTTCTTAAATCCATCAGAGGTAAGAGCATCTATGATGATCAAATAAACTGAACAGGAGTGTCTAAAAAGGTATATTACAAGCTTGAGAAGCTGAGGCTTTTAAAAATCATGGAAAACATCCTGGTTACCATATTAATCAGCTTTCCCTTCACTGGGATGAAATATATAACATTCACAATTTCAAGGAGGAGTTTATTTAGCTAAGATGGCAGTAGGCTGAATCTGTATTTGGGTGAGAACAGGAGAGAACAGGAGAACAGGGAGAACAGGAATTCTGGGACAGCGTGACCAAGGAAAGCTGCTCAACCCAGGGAAGCCAGAATCAGGAAGAGAAAGGAAAACACGAGACCTCCAGGGAGCCATCCCTACAGCCAGGCTCCATTTCATGCTAGCACATGATCTCATCAATGAATTAATTCACCAATGAATACAAAGCTCCACAATCAAATCACCTTTCAAAAGCCTCACTTCTGAGCAAATGAGACGTTTATGAGACATGTTAGATCTAAACAGTAACAGCATACAAAAAGATAAAGTGTCTAAAACTGTAAGTTAATTTAAAAGGACATAATAATAGCTTGGAATATGTGGGAAACCAGATTCAAAGTGAATTTACAGCACTTCAAAAAAAGTGTTCACACAAGATAGAATAGCAGAAGAGCTAACACAGCCCTTTCTTGGTAAGATGCAGAAATTGATTGACTATGATGGAAGAAAGATCCAAAATCATATACACTTCTCTTAGAAACATCTCTCATTGCAGCAGGAACCTTAAACTGGGACAATAAACTTTCCCAGCTTCTCAGAAAATTCTGTGGCTCCTGAAGGGTAGGAATGGATAAAAAAATACATACCTGCATGTGGGGATAAGTAAGACTCTCAACAAAAGGATGAAAGTAAAGATTCATTCTAGCCAGAGAAGTTATAGAAGTGGGGTTGACAAATGACCAAATAAAAATACAGGTTGGTGACTTCAATTTGAATTTCAAATTCAAAGCAAGATTTTGTATAGGTCTGATGTTATGTCACATGGGACATATTCACACTCACACTGAATTCCATGAGACATAGCTCTACTAAAAATCAACATGTATCATAAATTTAAGTTAACAGAAAATTCTGTATCTTTTCTGACTAACCTAACTAAAAAAAAAAAAAAAGCTCTCTGTCATCAGAAAGCCATCAGAAAGGAGAAATGACAAAATATAATCCTGGGTCTAGATTCTATTTGCTGTCTAGTGAAAATTTCTCTAACCCCTGGCCACTTTTGAGCACCTAATCACTCAGTCTCATTTGCATTGTTGATAGTCACTTAAGCGGTAGAACTGCTTTCCTTCTTGGCCAAACTCAAATTGTTCTCATCACAAGAGCCACAACTAAAATCTGAACCATGTCATGCCGTCTCCAACACAATCTTTGCAGTGACTTCTAATATCACTCAGAGAACAGCTGATGCTTTTGTGGCCCGTGAGACCCTGTAAGGCCCACTTCCTTCCGTGAGTTCAGTTCTACTCCAGGAAAAGGCACTATTGCTCTTTGTCAAATTCACCAATCATATTCCCATTTCAAGACATTTTGAGTTCTTTATCTGACTGCCAAATGATTTCCTCATGTGAGCCACATGACGCTGTTTCCTTTTATCACGTTTTCTTAAAAAGCCCAAATAAACTGGAGCTTTTTGATAGTTGTACTTGCTAAAATGGTAACCATTTCCATGGGTTACAATCTAACCATGTGATATATTAGCTAATGGTCAACTTGTAACGCCCAGCTGAACTGAATCAGGTGGTACTGGGTGAGGAAGGCCCACCTGAGGACTGTTGCCACAGCGTAAAAGGAGAACTGGCAGGGAAGATGATGTGCTGTTGATTGTTCTGGAGAAGTGGGTCACGCTAGCTTTCCTGATAATGACTTAGCTATTTTCATCATCAGAGGAGTGTAGTTCCTTGCAGTCCCTGAGGGCGGCTGCATTTCTCTTCAGGGTAGCTCTGGTCCTTACTTACTTTTTGGGGTAACCCTGGTCTTTGCTTTGAGTGTTGCTTCCTGGCTGCAGTATAGATACCTCAGCCTTCTGGCTTCTTGCATCAACCCACTGATGCAAACTTTCTAGCTTCCACCAGTGACCTTTAGGCCTTCCCAGTGCAGATCCTTGATGCAGATATCCATGAGAAATTGTTGTGAGCTCTAGCCCTCCAGCTGGACTCACAAGGGCCCTAGGCCCTCAGCTGGATTCTTTGGGTCTCTAGTGTGTGGACAGATCTTGCACACTCTTTTACATTTGACCTTTTGGGTGAATATTATAGAATAATCCTATGAAATATGTGTCTTAGATACAACAAAATGCCACACTTTATTGTTGACTATCTAACGCTGTCATAGATTGGATCCTCAATGCTGTATTAAAGCTCACTTGCTGAAGGTCTGGTCCTCAGTGTAGTATTGCAGCGAGATAGTGAGACATTTAAAAGATAAGCTCTACTGGGAAGTCATCAGGTCAGTGAACTTGTGGCCTTGAAGGAGACTGCGCTCTTGGCCCTCTTCTTGCACCTCTTTCTCACCCTGCTTCTTTTATGAGAATTTTTCTTGTGTCACAAGCTCCCACCTAGAAGTACTCCCTTACCACAGGCCCAAAGCCAAGGGATCAACCATTGTGGGTCAGAACTGTGAGTCAAAATAAACCTTTTTTTTTAATTATTTCAAGTTCATCATTTAGTGATATAAAGCTAGCTTGAATCCATGTGTTTATTTTGCTTACGTTCTGTGACTCATACAAACAGATTGGGAAATCTTATTTGCTTTGTTTGACACTATATCTTAGAAGGAGGACTGTAAGAAACATAACTGGTGCTCATAAATACATATTGAATGACTGAACAACTGAATATATAGTTGACTAAATGAAAGGATGCATTATAGCATAAAATTGAACATATGCTGTTACAAAATAGAAATTTGTAATTTTATTATGCACTATAATCTTGTTTAGAGATGTTTACGCTCACATGGTATATTTATATGCTTTTACTTGTGAGTATTCTATATTACAGTATGACTTTTCTTGATGCTTCAGTGGGCTGTAGTAAACTTTAACCTCTCACCACATTGATACTAAATGCTGCCTCAGATGGGACACACTACAGTCCTTTTATTCATCATGCATTCATCATGCTAAAATGTGTGGAAGGCCTCTAACTCTGTGGAACAGCCTACAGTGTGGAACAGGAGTGATCCCAAGGCGGAATTTAAAATAAGCAAATAGGTCAAATGTTCAACTCACCTGCAATATTTTTAATTACTTGGCATATCTTTTTAAATGAATGTTCAGGTCCTATCAAATCATCATGACACCAAACTGAAATGAGGGAACTACCAGGAGCCCCACGTGTTTCGTCTTTTTTAATGCTCCAAGTAAAATGAAGTCTTTTGATTTTTTTTTTTCATCGTGAAAATGTCTCTAAAGAGCCAATGGTTTAAATGCAAAGTTCTTCCCTTAAGGAAAAGGTTTAAAGTTTTCATTTTTCCAAGAGTAAAATATTACTTTCTCACATGAAAGTTTTGTCTATTTTATTGCTAGAGTTGAAAAAAGAAAAAGTCTTGGAACTTCTTTAATATAGCCCAATTCATCAAACTGATTCTTTCTTGCTCTAGGTTATTCCTCATTGATATTCTCTTTAGTTGCTGGAAATCCTAAATTAGTGTTTCATCCAACTATGTGCACACATTATTTAGCTAACTATTACCTTTCATTTGTATTCATTATATGAATGCGTGACTTTATCATTGTTCGGAGTTGTAATAACCAAAACAGAGTGATTTGTATTGTTATAGACACAGAGATAAAAATATTTCATTTAAAAATCAGCATCAATTCTTATTATAATAATTTAAAGAAAAAAATTTCATTAAACATAAAATGTTACTATTTATTTTAGCGTTGTATGCATCTGTATTACAATAGCAGTCAACAACAGCTTACAGCATCTTTTAGTTTAGATTATGGGTTTGTATTTTTTTTATATTTTTGTCTTTTCTACCTCAAAAAATGTTATTTATTGTTGAAAGAGAAGCAATGTAACAATGAAGTCAGTAACTAGAAACAGTATTTAAAAAATTATGTCCTCTGCACATTAATTGTACTGTCAGACAAATAAAAGTGGAAATTCAGGTCCTAACTGATTTTTTTTCATATTTATACTATGGAAAAGTATAAATAAGTGCCTTCAATTTTACCAAGTTAACAAATATAAATGTGTTTTTGTGTGTATGTGTGTTCAGCTCTTTGAGCGAAATAACTAAGTTTCACTACAAGGACCATTTTATAGCTCTGAATAATTATCATGTAAATACTACTTCATAGTACTAGAGAGGTTTGAGGGAGAGAGAAACCCTATCAAATTCACAGAAGAAAGTTGATAATCGTTAAATAAAAATATTAAAATGTAAGTATCTGTCATTTATTTTTAAAAACTAGCTATTTACTTACTTTGTAACATTTCACAGTGTTATAAATGCTTCCTTACAATGGTATTTTTGTTTTTCTAATTTAAAAACTATATGAATATTTAAATCAACTTAACTCCAAAATATCGTTTTTACAATTCTGTTAGTTCTGCCATTGAAAATTAATTTTATGTGCCAGCTTGGCGGGGTCAAACCTGTCTCAATGTTTCTGTAAGAATATTTTTTATATGAATCTGATGTGAAATCTATAGATTTTAAGTAAAGCAAATTAACTTCTATAAGGTGGGTGGATGTCATCCAACCAGATGTTCTTCCAAGAAAGAAATCTGAGATATGAAGAAGAATAAAATTTGTTTCCAAATTAAAATCATAATGCTGTTTGCCTCCTGGCAGATTTAAGAGTTACTATCTCCTACTTGTTAAATCAATTAATGAATATTGTGTGTGTGTGTGTGTGTGTGTGTGTGTGTGTGTGTGTGTGTGTGTGTTATTCTAGTGGTTTTGGTTCTCTGGGGAGCCCTAATACACCATCTCATAGTACTGTCTACAGCAATTGTCCCTGGCTTAGTTGCTAAGCCAGGGACACTATCTCTCCAGTTTCCTTTTTCCAAAGTCTTTACTCCTTTTGAGAGCCCTTCCCAAACCACCAATGCTTATATTTTGGCCACTGGAGCATTTTGAGGAGGGAAAAAATCTTGAATTTTTGGTGATCTTTCACCACTATAAATGCAGAGATGAAAGAGTAGAAGATGGAAAATAAATGCAAACTAACCCAGGCTTTTTTTAAAACAAAATTTTCAAAGGGCAGTGAGAATTCTGCAACTTTCCTAAATGTTTAAACAATCTTTAGGAAAATAAGGTATCTTTTCTTCTTCTTTTTGACTTTTTATTGTCTTTTTCTTCTAGGATTAAGAATTCAGGCCAATAGTATTAACTTTTTTTCACTGTTACAATTTGTACAGGTTTAAAAGCTAAGTAGAGTATTGTGAAAAGTTAATATCATTCTTATTTACATGCATGTTTTGAGTTATAAATTGTCAACTCAATATTGATATGAGTAATTTTACTTTTGATTTTTGCTATTATTATTATGGATGCCATTCGTCCCTTTTAAAATAACACAGATTTCTAAATATTGTGCATCATTTTATCTACATCCATTCTAAATTCATAAAGACGTTCTAAGGGCATGCAATTATTGCAAACCACAAGCAGTACTGCTGATAATTAACAATGGGGTTTGAAAAACTGAACAATATTGTTTTTGCTTCACGACTGCAAACTTAATTCATTGCTAAAGGGATCCAGTTTTCAATTACTTTATTGGGAGGAGAACTTTTGAAATAGCCTACCGTTTTATCTAGGCCATAAATTATATATTTTTTTCCCTTTATAGCTAGTAGAGTTAGATTTTTTAAAGCAAGAAAATATTTGGAAAAAAGTAAAAACTCTTTGAAATGTTATTTACCAACATCTCTTCTGACCTGGGGGAGAAAAAATTAGTCAAAGTGTGAGGAAAGTAAAACAGAATAACTTTATTTAAGAATCCAAAAAACTTGTAGAGAAAAGATCTAGCAGTTAACACACCCAATTTAGCAACAGTCCTAGTGTAATGCTGTTATTGCTGTTTTCCTGAAATTTTTCTTCAGATCACCAAGGAATTTCATTATCATCATTAAATATTTCCATTTAAATTTAGCAAGGCTTGTAATTAATATCTGCTTTTAGCTTTACTCCAAATCATGCTTTAACAGATTCAATATATTTATTGTATTTTGGAATATAAATTAATTTGCTTTATGTATCACCAAAATTTTCACACACACCTATTATCGTGTGCATGGCACATGCAGAAAGATACCATTTTAAGATTATCATGACTGAAAAACCTGGAGAAGCTTTCAGGAACGCTCTAGAATGTAGATTTTAGGACTGGGGATAGAGCTCAGCAGCACAAAGCTAGCCTGACAAGCACAAGGTCCTGAGTCCAATTTCTGGTACAAAGAAAAAGAAAAAAAGAAAAAAATGTAGATTTCAAGGCTCACCATGGCAAATTGTTTCATAGAATAGCCTTGGGCTTTTAAAATTTAACTGGTGCTGGAGATGAACTCAGAAACTTCACACTGAGTCACATTTCCACTTCTTTTTAATATTTTTTTAAAATTTTATTTTCAGGCAAATTCTTGAAAAATGGCTAAGTTCCCCAAGTTTTGCTGCAGTTTGCCATCTTCATGTCTCAGCCTCTCAGAGTCTTGGAATTATAGGTGTGGGAGACCACTCCCAGCTATAAGCTCTTCTTTAACCAAAATCTGTCTCCTTATTTAGGGGCCTCACACTAAACTATAACCACTCCCCCACCCACATACTCATTATTTGGAAACAGGCTGTCACTGTCTTGCTATGCGGCCCAAACTGGGCCCCATCTCATGATCCTCCTAGCTTACCTCACATGGTGGTGTTATCACAAGCTTCAGATATCACACCAAGCCAAAATGAGTCTACTAATAATGCCGTGTGAAAACTGTTAAATCAAATTAGCGTTTGTCTACACTGACTTAAAAGTTATATCAGAAGTATGATGACCATAAGTGAATAGGGATTTAAGTGATTCCCAGCTTAGAAAATACTTATTACTTACTGATACTGTTTTGTAGTGAAGATTGTTTGTTAGTTTTCTCAGGCCATATACTTAATACTGTAGTTTAATTTTTTTAGGATGTGTATTTGACTTTACCGGTTTTCTCCTCTATTTCTTGCTTAAATGGAATCCCAGAACAAATTTACCTTCTTATGATTTTCTGAGTGTTTTGTATTTCAATTCTTAATATTTATTTCTATTCATTCATGCATGCATTCATTCAGCTGTTTTTGTGATACTAAAGACTGAACCCAGAGAAACACTGCCACTGAGACACACATGTAGTCCTTTTATTTGTTCATTATTAACTTTGAGAAACTGTCTCATTAAGTTGCTCAGGCTGGCTTCAAACTTGTAATTTTTCTGCCTCAGCCTTCAGAGTAGCGTGGACTACAGAAGAATACCACTGTAGCAGGCTGTAATTTCATCAAACTCTCCAGCTATACTTTCTACTTGTGATTTTATAATTTCATCGTTAGGTACTCAGTATTTTCAGAGGATACTTGGAGACATTTAAATTTCATTAATAGAAGTGCTCTTGCGTCCCTAATCTAATTTCAAGGTTTTGAATAATCTACATTATTAAGTAAAAGAGAATCACTAGAAGAATTATTTTTAAACCTCATATGGAGACAAAATTTAGTAATATCAGTGACTATTAGTTTATATTGACATAATGGCATTCCCAAGCCTCAGAAAATATTCTAAAATATGCATTACTGACCAAGACTTTGAAATATTTTTCATCTTTGTGTGGTTCTTCATAGACTTTATGACATACTGAACCTCAATGCATTGGTGTATGTATGTGTATACCACAAAACATTTCTGTGGGGACAAAGTTACATACATGTGTCTTTTTCTTTCATCTACACAAAATCATAACTTCCAATTATAATTTCCTAGATCAATCATTATATATTCAATCAATTAGCAGACATGAAACTTGATTTTAAAGGTGACACAGGGACAATGTTTTGATCAAGTATCCTGATTATAATGGTTCTTGAGCCCAGCAGAATTACAAAATTACCTTCTTAAAGAAAAATGATATTAAGTAATCACAGGAAATTTGAATTTGTCTCATTAACTTTTAACAGTTCAGATGACTTTCAAGAAAGTAGTTTAGAATTCACAATCCTCAAAGATATTACTTCATGGTTATTAATCTACTATTCTAAAAGAACTGTAACTAGATATTGTGTGTCAAATAAAATAAGAAAAACTTTGTTCTTGCTTAGTAGTATAGACTATTGATAAGTAAAGGCTAGAATGTCTATATAGGAAAAATATAGTATAAGATAGGTTCTGCTTAGTGTCTCATCTATATATGTTTCATTTATATTAACTTCCTTTTACTTTTTTAGAGAGAAAACATTTAGTCATGAACTTATCTGTATGGGTCTTTTATAACTGTTATGCCAATATTACCTTCTTAACCTCTTTGCTTTTGATTTATGTCCCCTAAATAGCCTGTCTGTGCACTTTGAATTCCATATCCTCTGTTTTGTATCTAGAATTTAATTATTTTCCTTTCCTGTTTCAGTCCACATAATTAAAAATACACAGAATAAGAAGAGCAAAGTAAAAAAGTCATTAAAGCACTTTATTCCTTCATATTTGTTATGTCTTTTCTTCCTCCTTGAGATGAAACTTGTGTTTCCTAAGGCCTAGGGACTGCAGAGGATCAATAGTTGTGTGTTTAATGAACAAATAAGTCCCTTCCCTTAGGTAACGTGTTTATTTTAATCATTGCCTATATGAGAGTTCAGAATAAATTAAGTGCCTGTAAGGGTAAATGGACATCTCAGCCACTCCCATAAACACATAATCATCTCTAAGCATATAGGAAATAAATTCCATAAGATATTGGAAAATAAAAACATGAATATAATCAAAGAGAACAAAAATTTCTTAACTTGGAAGGCAACATTTTATCATATTACCCTAAACTATCCTCATTTTATTCAACAATGATAAGAAATCATTTGTGTTTTCCTTCTTATTGCATTAATCATGAATAGAAAAGAATAATCTAACTTAAAATATAGAGCACATCCATGAGACTTAGAGTAAAGTTATCTCCTTCTGGCTAAGATTAAATTGTTTATATAAAAATTACAAGCTGAATAAATTGTGTAAGTTCTATTTAAAACACAACAGCATTTCCAGACTGAATATATATTGGTCTTACTATTATTTTCTCATTAAAGTAAAATCATATGGAAACAACATAAACAATTTAAAGTTTGGCAATTAAACATATATAAACTCTACTGAAATGTTTTTCACCCCTCCAAAAGTCTCTTCATGTACTTTACTAACACTGATTAGTAAATCAATGTGTGTTTTTCTCTGTGCTCCTAAACATTTTTTCTATTTTTAATGCTGCTGATTGTTTTCAGTTTTTCTTATGATTGATTTAGAGAATTTAATACATTGTATTCATTTTGCATCTAAACAACTTCACTCAGAATAATGCTTATGGAATTCAGTAATGTTATCATATGCTATTCATTTTCTTGTTTTGTTACTTAATAGTTTGTTGTGTGAATATACCACCATGTTTTAATTTCTTTTTTATAAAAGTGTCTGGTTTCCAGAAATCACTACTGTAAGAAAAATTGCTATTTAGAATACTGTATAAATCTTTTTGTAAACATACATTTGATTGGTTTGGATCATGGTAAATGTATAGTTTGTAATTTCTTAGTCATACATATGCATCTGTTTGACTTAATTGAAAACTGCCAAGTGCTATTCCAGAATAGTTTGAGAGTCATTCACATACTCTCCAGAATTATAGAAGAGTTCCAGGTGCTTCACATTTGTACCAACATTTGGTGTTGTCAGTATATACTTTTAACTTTTAGCAAAGCGGCTTCATGTAAATATTTTTAATATTCTAATAATTAATGGTTTCACTGCCGGTTTATCATTCCTTCTGAGAGAGTCTTTGTTCTGCTGATCTGTCATCTGCTTTCTTTGCCAGGTACCTTTCCAGCGGTACTGCCCATTTCCTGGCTTTCATCGGACTAGACTCCATGCTCTGTAGACGTTTCCTTGACATCCTCTCAGAATTATGTTCAGCAGCCACGGTTTTGCCTTTTACTTTTTAAATCCTGACAGAGCCTTTTTAGAATGGAAAAATTAGAATGCAATCAATAGATTGCTCTTAGCATTCCTGCTTCCTCCACTGACAGGCGTGCAGTGAAGATCGGTAATGATCCACGGCAAGCGCAGCTGTTCCGAGCGTGCTCTAAACTTTATTTTCTGTGTAGCTCTTAGGCCACTGTTGAGTGTTAGAATCTTACTCTTGACTCCATCTACTTTCAAATGCATTTATTTTCCTGTAGAGTTCTGCAGGGCTAAGAAGAGTCCTGAGTTTGTAGAATGTGAGAATTATGAAATGTACTGTACTTGTATGTGGTGTGTGTATAATCAATTCTATATTGAAGTTTTCAAAATTATGATTTTTGTATTTTATCAAGGAATCTTTTGTTGTGTAAGTGTGACTGACTATCTCCTGGAACATCTATCTACTTCTCCAAGCTTATTGGCAAAAAAAAAAATCCTCCATACCTGAAATGTATTCTGGGTTAAAATTAATAAAATTGAATACTACATACAGAAATTATATACGACTCTATTTAGTTGAATCAACACTATGAGATTTATGTAGGAAAAACTGAAAAATGACAAATGAGAGAAATTTAACTCTGACTTTTATTCTAATTATCCTTTTATAGATATCAGTATTTTTATCAATATATCTACTAAAATCTTTATCTCCATGTAATAAAAACATAATTATATGAGTCTTGAAATGACATGGGATAACTATGGAATACCTACAAATGCTCCATGGATATTTGTATGTTATTTCTATTCATTAACTAAGATATGAGTAACTGCTATTTTGATTTCAAGGTTGAAAAAACTGAGGAAATTGACAAGGATTTCCCTATGTAGCTCAGGCTGGCCTTGAATCGATAACCTTTTTGCTTCAATTTCTAAAGCCTGAGATTATAGGCTTGTGCCACCACACCCAGCCCCTGAGCATTCTCTTCTGCAGAATATACCATTCTCTCTAATTTAGAGTAAAATAACATTAAGATAGATTTGCGTTATACAATGGTAGCAAAGCATGAGAAAAATGCTCTCCGTATTTTTTTCTACACAATTATAACTAAAACTATTTAAACACGTACAACACTGTCATATAACATAATTTAGTAATCCTTTTAAAGTTAATAACATGTTTACACACAATCTGTCCAAACTATCCAAAGGTTTATTTTCTATATCAAGGAGTTATAGTAGACACTTAAATATGTCTTCTTAGCAAGCCACTGAAACCATCAACAATAAGTAAAATCTGTTTTAAACCTTTCTTTGCTTTAAACAAAATAATGTGTATAATACAGAGAAAACATCTTAATTATAACTGCTTTGAATTTTAATAATATGCTATGGTTACTAAGGTACAGATCAAATTTTTATCTTTGTTTTTACTAACACATTTATATAAAATTTTCCCACGTTTTTACTACTGAGACCAAACTAATATTTTTCACTGAGATAGAATTCTTTGAAAAGGGGAAAGGACTAACCGAAGAGTGAGGCAGGAAAGAGGGAAATAGAAGGGAGAATAAAGCAATGTGTCGTGTACACGTAGCAACTGCCCACCATGAATGTAGTCATTATGTACTGTAAACATGTACTAATAAAAAAAGAAATTTCAGATTGATACAATTCTATGTAAATTTTAATAACAGGATACCAATTTTTAAGTAATATGGATAAAATCATTTTTGTTAATATGATAATCATGCAGTTGTCCCTCTTTATTTACATTTTCATCTTCCAAGGTTATAATTACCTCTACTCAACCATGATCTAGAAATAGTAATTGGAAAATTCCAACAATGGCTGTCATAGTATCACTCATTCTCTTCAAAATAGCTGTCCATACCTTCATGTATGTTGAACTTAAACAAAACAAAACAAAACAGGCTAAAATCACTCTGAACAAAGAATGATAGCATTGTTGGATTTCACACTATGACACTATGGAATCAGCACTGGATACTGTAGTGTCTCTTTTTCTTCAAAGTAATTCATTTCACCATGCGTTATATAATTGGTTCTCATCAGCTATTTATAAGTTCTACACATGCATGAGTCTCTACACATGTATCTATCCTTTCTGTATTAGAGGGAAAACAAAACAAAGCAAGACAAAGCAAAACAAATTCCTAGAAAAACATGAAATGAAAAAGTTATATAAAACTGTAATACAAGGTGATCTACAATGGTTACTATCATATCTCAGCAGTATATAATAATATCAATAAAAAACAAAACATTGGAGACATTACAAGACTTCAAAAGCAGTTAATAATCAAACCAGAGTGGGTATCTTAGTGAATCTTGTCATCTTCAGTGTAGTTGCCTATCCTCTTAGACTTGATACTATCAATTGTAACAGATTCGAATAAAATCAATTAATACAAAACAGCAGTCTAACAAACCAGACTCAAAAACTGTCAGTCATAATAAGAAAGTGTAAGTTATACAGGGTTTCAGATTAAGTTAATAGGAAATTAAGGATAATTACCAAAATACATCCTGCTATTTTTGGGATAGCTGTCTGTGCCTTCAAATCTAGTGCAAGCAAACAAACTGGAATGGAATATAATCCATCTAAACAAAGTGGTGAGAATAATATAGATTTTAAATCCTGTTACACTATTAACGATATCCTCTGCCTTCCCTCTTTAGACAATTCCTCCCCTTTCACTACCACAGGGTGCACTACATATTTTGGGTCCTACTAACTCTCTCAGTTTTTAGATTGGGGGGGGGACCTGCTATTTATCCTAACTGGTTCTGAACCTTCTGACTCCTGGGCTTGATCTCCAGTTGTATTCCTTTACCTATAAAAGTCTCAAAGTTTTCCCTCATTAGAGCTGGGTAGTTCTCTACTGCACAAAAGTATCATCTCTTTTCAACCTAGCTGCAGATGCTGATCAAGTTGCCCTTATTTCTCTCTGGTTCCCTGTCACATAGTGCATTGTTTTCTCATATTTGACTTTCTGTCCATAACCCTCTTTCAGGTTAATTATGTTTTCTATACAGAGCACCTCGATGGACCCTATCTCCTGATCTACTCTGCCTATGTTTCTTTTTGTTAGTATATCAAGGCCATCTATGTTAGAGATTACAGCCAACCTTCTCTGCCTCATTTCTGCTATTCTATTTTTCTGCCATTGGTTGTCTACTTTCCTCTTTCATTCTAGTGTCTGCTCTGTGCACTGAAGCCTCTCTGCCACTGTTCCTGAAATCTTGGTATTTTTTTCCTCTATCTCTAGAATGTCCTTCAGTATTTTTTGTAGTGTTGGATTGGTGGTCACGAGTTCCCCCAGTTCCTCTTTATCATGGAAGCATCTTGTTTCTCCATTAATTTCTAGAGAAAGTTTTGCAGGGTACATCAATCTGGGCTGGAGGTTATTTTCTTTCAGGGCTTGGATTATTCACTCCAAGCTTTTTTTGATTTGGTTGTCTGTGTGGAGAAGTCTGCTGTGATTTTGATGGGTTTCCCTTTATAGGTGATCTGTTTCTTTTCTCTGACAGCTTTTAATATGCTGTTCTTATATTAAATTTCTGGTATTATCTTGATGATTGTGTGTCTGGCTGTAGCTCTGTTTTGGTTGTTGGTGGCTGGAGTTCTGTATGCTTTATACATCTGAATATCATTTCCTTTTGTTATGCTTGGTCAGTTTTCCTTAATAATTTCTGTGAATAGCCTTGTAATTCCTTTGTTTTGACTCCTGCTACTTCATTCACATTTTTTATTCTTAGGTTATAGATCCTCCTGTCATCTTCTAGCCTTTGTATTGTTACTGCCTGTTTCCTTGTTATTTTTAAGAGATCTTTCCGTTCATGATCACACATTGCAAACCTGTCTTGAAGTTTTGATAGTATATCCTTAGTTTCTTTCAAGCAGTTTTTCCAGCTTTCAATAGAATTTTTAGTTTCTTGGTAATCTCTTTGAATCTGCTTCATGTATTCTATGTTTTCTTTATATTTTTCATGGAACATTTGTCTCCTTCTTTTGTGTTCTTCCATTCTTCAGTCTGTGTCTTCTTGAAAGGTGCTTAGCATTTCTTTTATTAATATACTTATATCTTGCTTAACTTGAATATTTCAGTTTTGAGCTTCTCTATGAGGTCCTGAAGATATCCCTTTATGTCGGATGATGCCATGTTTGAGATTGCATGCTTGCTGCCCTCAATCTCTTTTGTATTTACCTCTCTTGGATCAATATTCTCAGGGTTGGGGGATGGGAGCTTTTTCTTACTTCTTTCTCTTGTCATGTTTTTGGTTCCTTCCATAAAAGTGTACAGTGGAGTTCCAGCCCCTTTCCCTGTTGGTTACAGCTCCTCTGAAGCATGCTGGATAGGGGTTTCTTCCCTCTCCATTCCGCTGTCCGTCACTGAGGTACAGGCAGGGACAGAACCTTCAGTGACCTTCACTGCAGTGCGTGCTGCACGTAGAGAATCAGTTTGGAATGACTTATTGGGTCCTGGTAAGGGGCGTGACCCAGGCCAAGCAGATCCCACCAGTCTGCTTGGGGAGGAGAGCAATGAACTGAAGTCACTGCCATTCCCAGTTCAGGCCCGTCCTCCCCAACTCCAACATGTTGTCCAGTCAGTCACCCCTTTCCTGTGGGAGGGTCTTATTCCCAGCAGTCACTGCAGGTTAATGCCGGTCCCTCTCTGGCTCTGTTCTCCACTGGGCTCCCCAACCTCCGACTTAAGAGCAGCCGCTGCACGAGTGCACGGAGGATCTGTGTGAGTTGTGTGCACATTGGTGTAGGTTCAGGCTCTCAGGCCAGATTCGGCATCCTGAATTCAGGCGGCTCCAGGAGAGCGCTGTGACCACGGATCTTAGCTTCTCTAATGGTAGCCCCACAACTTCGTATCTGAGCAGCTCTTTTCCCTTCAGTTTCTTCCTAGGTTGAGAAAATCCATCTCCCTCTGTCCTGATTTCTCCAGAATGTTTTATTCTGGCATCTGAGCTGTCTCTCTCAGAGAGGCTCCATATGCTGCTGCTTATCAGTCTGCCACCAATAGCTCAGATAGATCTCTTTCATTGTTTCTAACTTAAATTTTGTCACGGTTATATAAGTATAGGATAAATGGTGGTATATATAGGTTTCTATACTGTACAACCTTAAAGATTTCCAATTTTGGAACCTATGCCCCCTAGATAAAAGATATGGAGCAAAGTAACTATAAAAATTAAATGATTTCATATTATGGAGAATTATGTAAATTACTTAATGAACACTATGTGGTCTCTTTTTGACTTAGTGATTGATGGGTTAAACTTTTGTGGCAGATTTTTTATCCAATTAGTTTCTATTCTCACTCAGTAGTCATTTAACACTTATAACCCACAATTATAGAGTAGGGGATGGCGACATGCTTTGTGAGTTTATCATACAGTTCTGCGTATTTGGCAGTTATCACAAAATAAGAATATATTTATCCCTGAAAACCATTAACAACTCCATATGATATGCTAGCACAGACTCAAAACTTTGGATATTGAATATTTCAGTTTTCAGTCCAGATTTAATGACAAATAACTTGATCTCAATTTATATTTAAAATGTAGAAATAGGTTTATGATGGTTGGTTGATTGCACGAATTCAAGTAAGGGAAGCTCAACTGAATTAGCTCAGCAATTCCACACCCTATAGGGTGTGAAAGACCCACTCTAGAGCAGCTTGCCCCCTGGATGGTACACATAAAGGAGACGTGAAGGATGGATATGCTTCTGGTTCTTCAGAGGAGCTCCAGTCTTTGCCTTCATCTTCTATGTTATCTCCTGGCTTGCAGCACAGACTCTACAGCTTCCAGTGCAGATCCTTTGACTTTATATTGCAGCCCCATCATCCTCCAGATACCAGCTCACATGGGACACTGCAGTGACCTCCAGACTTTGACTGGATCCTCCAGAGCCTCAGTGTACAGACTCTCTGCACTCTTCACATTTGACTCTTGGTGAGACCACTGTAAGCCAATCCTGTACATTTTTATATATTTGTGTAGCTTGTGTTATGCCTGTTTCTCTAATAAACATTGACTGACACAAGATTCCTTGTGGGTCATATTTAGATCTGTTCTTATTTTGAACACACTCAACAATTTGTCACTAATTCATTGTCTAAAAAAGGAAATATGTCTTAAGATTTTAGTTTTCAAATTGCTCACATCCAATTATTCACTTAGTGTTTTAAACATTTGAATACATTATACTCACTTTTAAAAATAGTTTTTTTTCTGGAAAATTATAGGTCCTAAGTATGAATACTATTAAATGTACCCCTGAATATGCAAGGTAACATTCCACATGAAAGAATATAAATCATTCTTATTTTTGTGTTATCAATCACTACTACCGATATATATGAGCAATTTTTTCTTGGCAGCCTGGAAAATCTTGGTGCTATTGATATGTTTGTTACTAAATAAATATTTCTGCTAGTGAAAATTTTGTATTATTGGAAATTATATCTTAATTGAGGTATCAAATGATTCTTTAATTTTGGTTCCTGCTTGCCATTAATAAACAAACATCAATTTTATGAAAAAAGTATTTCATGATTGTACCTAAATAGAATCAGTCATTTAACAATGAGTCTTGTGATTTGATAAAAAATAATTTGAAACACTTTAATAAATATTGACAACATAGTCTAACACACAAATAAATAAGAAAGAAATTAGGTAGATAACTGGTGTAATCCACATGATTTTAAGCATAATTCTTTTACAATTCTTGGATTGTTTCTGTAGCTATATCTGTTTTAAACAATTACTCATACCAGCAAGAAATAATATTTTGATTCTGTGTTTCCTCCAATGAGTTTCCTATTTATATGTACACTGTTCCTATGTACTACTTTTATAAATGTGGTTACTTAACTAGTAGTTATTTCACCATATTTTGTATTTTAATAATTAATTGCAAAGTGTTTCTTCACTTGTTGGTTTGGATATATAACAGAGTTTTAAAAACTATATAACATTTACTAAATATTAACAAAGTCAAATAATAAATGATATCAAGTGAACATGTCTTTTAATTCAAAGCTAACTAGAACAGTTACCAATATATAATTTATGTAGTCAAATAAGATTTCCAAAAACAAAGGAACAAAAAGTGGAATTTATATGAAAATGAGTCATTTATTGGCTTTTTATATTTGTGTAACAAATATGAACAAAATGCTTTTTCTTCTTGGTTAAGGTAAAAGTAAGTTAAATGTCTCTTAGTAACCTACAGATACCACATGGTTATTTATTGTCATTGTAATAGCAAATAATTTCTAAGAATTACCCACACATTTCCTAGTTTTGTGATGCATTTGAATTCTCCCTAAAATAATCATACTTATTTATTGCAATGTATTTCCAATTTTTATGCTATCTATTTTTAAAAATTCTGCTTCACATTTTTCAAATTGTTTTGGTGATTTCATAGTATAATCCACTTAGTCATCATTTAGTTGTACTGAATATATTTCATGTATCCATTCAGAAAGTCGACCATGTCATACCACATAAAACTTCAAAGGATGCACAGGTTGATGATTCTGAGCTGTAATCCTTAACATTTTAAAATCATTCAGAATTAGAATGCAAAATTGTAGCTTACATTCTAGAAAATTGTTTCTAATGCAGAATATCCTAGATAGCCTTGAAAAGTATATCTTAAAGTACATAAGCAAGCTAAGCAATGAAAACACTAGAATATTAATTTTTGTTTGTTTGCTTTTTGATTTGTTTCTTTTGTTTAGTTTTGTTTTTTTGAGACAGGGTCTTGGTATGTAGTTCAGCCTGACTTTGAACTCTCTACATAGACCAGGACGTCCTTGAACTCATGACAATACTCCTGCCTCAGCCTCCTAAGTGCCACTACAAGGGTGTGTCACTATGCCCAGTTACATTATTTCTAAAGGTATGTGTATGTGATGTAATGCTGTATGTTTAAGTTTCTCTAATATAAATTGCATTTAAAACTAAAATCTGTAATGCACATTAATAGTTTTGAATGTGAAGGCAAAAATTAAGTTGCTATGTGTGGTTACAAATACAACCAGTATTTTAATTCATTAATTTACTGCAAGAATTAGTGCTGGCCTACATAATTAATATTTTTAAAATTATTAGTACATGTTTGTAATACATACTAATTGCATCCATTGTGGGAGTAGGCACATCATAATGGATTATCATTATTTTTCCTTCCCTTCCCTTCTACTCTCTAGAGCTCAAGATCACCCTTCCATTTACCAAATGTCCTAATTTCCTATGTTTTCTTTAACTCTTTAAGTTATTCACATTTTATATATCTCATGTGAAAGTAGTTATGTGATATTTGAGGTTATATGTCTGATTTAACTCATTTAATATTGTGATATCAAGATGCATCTGAAATTTTTCTTATTTGGTATTTTAAAGTGAAAGCATCTTATTCACAAATATAGAACACATTTAATGTCAAATCTTCACTGTCACTGTGTAAATGAGAAATCATAAAGATGTGACTGAGGGAAAACTTGAACAATGAATACTGTTATTACTGGAAAAACACCAAGAATATAATCATGTCCACTTTCATTTGTTTTGTATTTGAAATACTTCATTCAATGTATAGTCTTTATGCAGTATTACCTGTGATATATTCCCAAAAGAGTATTCTTCAGTTCAAGTGGTCTTACATGTGCATTGTACGAAGTCTAGGTTTTCAGGTTTTAGAGTGTAATAACATATGTAACACCATGGACAATGACTGTGAAATGGTAAACATTAGGCAATAAATCTCTCATGCATGAACTTTTGGTTTTCTTAAAATTCTGTTGAGTACACTGTTGTGACAGAGTGAGCAACATGCTGTGTTGAGATATTCTCTGTTGTCATAACCAGTATTGCACAGTAGTTTCCATAGAGACTTTACTTCTGTTGAAACAGTAAAGTGGTCCACAGTGATTCATCCTCTAGGAAAGCTACTTAAGTCATCACACTGTGTTTTACTCATATGCAAGAGGTTGACTTAGAAAAAGTAAAACAAAGTTCTTCCAGTACCCAGGTTGCACAAATGAAAAACTGCTGAACTAATAAAAGGTGGTCATTTTTAAGGGTAACAAACATATCCATGAAAAAAAATAAGCAAATGTTTCCACTAACATCTGCAATTAACATTAGCATGCACATGTATACTGAGATACAGTTTGATTTAGCCTGTTATCATTATTTTAAATAAATAATTTAGTTTAACATTTGTTTTTTTAACATGGCTTATAGAAACAAGATATTTCTCTTGATTCTAAATATCAGAGAGATTATGGATTGTTACTTTAGTTTCCTGTATACATGATTCAGTTAAATACTGAGATACAGATATTGTGTAATTGTTTTAATGGTGTAATCATTGAAACATTCAAGTGAAACAATATAACTGAATTTGATTGAGGACCTTAGAATGCATGTAATAATTCCTTTATTTCTTTTCATTCATTACAGAATAAGTTAGTAACAAAACAAAACCATATATACAACTGAATAGAGAACACTTTATAGTTTAAATATAAAATATTTTCCGAAAGTCTTTTGTGCTCAAAGGTAGAACTTGTAGGAGAGTGTAGGTCGCTGGTGAAATCATCTGAATGTATATATTCTTGTCCCTGACTTTTGTGATCTGTATCTATTTCCTCGCTACTATAGATTAAGAAGATTATTTTTCTCATGCCTCTCTATCACATTATTTCTGCCTTCAAGTCACCTGCCTTTGGACTGAACCTCTAAAACCATGAACCAAAATAAACTTTCAAATTGTGGTGACAGGTATTTTGTCTCAGTAACAGAAAAGTGACTACAGTGGATTATGGTACCACTGAAGTGGGATCATCACGCTGATTGTACATATGTGAACTGGGTTACAGGAGGTATTTAGAGAGGTTTGGAGATGTGGTCTGGAGAATCTCCACAAAGCTTTAAATAGAGATTGATGTGTGATTCTGGTCAAAGTGCAAATACCCAGAATGTTACCAGCAATACAGAACTTAAAGTCAGAATAAAAGTTTCACATGGGAAGGAGGACTCTATTCTAACCAGAAATGGAGGTCATGCATGTTTGATTCTGGTGAAGAATCTGTTTATATTTTGTCCAGGTCTAAAACTTTGCATAAGGCTAAATGTAAAGGTGATGAACTAGTTAATCTGTCAGAGGAAAGATCAAGTCAGCCTGAAGTTCAGGCTCCGGCAGGGGCCGGGTTTGTCTGTAGCCAGATCTACAGTGAGACTCATGAAAAAAATCAAACCGCAGATCTGAAAATTACACAGGTTGGTCAGAACCAAGTGTGGCCAAGGGGAGCCTGATTGCAGAGAAGACTTGCATGACAAAGAAACCGAGTACTTTGCATCCAAACAAATAGGAAAACTATCTGGAGGCTATCTCAGGAAATGGCCAGATTTCACCTCCACAGTAAGTAAAAGGGTAAAGGCCCTAAAAAGGAAGACTCAAGTGGCTCTGTACAAGTTTTATATGCTCTCTAGTGATGCCTTTTTGGTGAGAATGTGCTGCTGAGGATTCAGTTTGGAAGACTGTTCTTGACACCGGCCCCTTCTCTCTGCTTACTGATTGCCACGGCTAGGCAGCTTTCCCCCATCATGCTTCTCACCATACTATTTCTGTCTTGCTGCCACTTACAGGTGGACTGAACCCTCTAAAACCATAAGTTGAATACTTTAAACCTCTCTTCCTTTAAAACTCTCAGGTTTTAGGTATTTTGATCCAACTATCGGAACATGACTAAGTAGGTAACAGCCTACACCTTGACATAACACAAACAGAATTATTTTTTCCTGCTTTTTTATTTCTTTCATTATTTTATTTTATTTTATTTTATTTTACTTTACTTTATTTTATTTATTGGTCTTTTTGAGACAGGATTTGGCTATGCAGTTCTGGTCAAAGTTGAACTCACTTGGTAGCCCAGATTGGCCTCAAACTCATGGAGATCCTCTTGCCTCAGCCTCCCAGGGAGTGGGATTACAGGTGTGTGCCACTATATCAGCTCCCTGATTTACTTTCCACTTCAGCAAAATTCTCTTTATGATAATTTTACATACCTAGTTATCTGCTTTTAAATTATAGATTTCATCATTAGTTTTCAATGTTCAAATGTCTTTTTTCTTTTCTATATTAATCTTTACTATTGCATTTGATATATTTTAATGTCCTATCAGAAGTTTGCTTTCTGTAAGATTTCTTTACCCTGTGCTCAGTAAGTTTAAACAAGGCCCTTTGCCAACTATCCTGGATGTCACCTTCATTGAGATGTTCTCTTCTTCCAAAATGGCAGTGTCTTCCTCTGTATAATATCTGTGTAAGTATGGTTAATGTGATCCACTTAAAGCTCATCAAATAGATTCCTTTAAAAAATTGCTTTCTATTGCATGATGATACTCGGCAAGTACGTTGAAAGGAACTTGAAGGGAATTAGAACATTGCAAGTAAAAATGACTTTTGTTATGAAAGAAAATCCAGTATTGCCTCCAAAAAGTGTTCTAGTAAAACTTTTCATACAATTTCCATTATTCTTTGTTTAAACATTTTATATATTTAGAAAGTAGCCATTTCTACGAAACAAGAGGAAAAACTAACACCATTTTCCAACCTGACAAAACTGTCTCAGCACTCGTTTTGCATGTTTGTTCCATTGTCAGAGGACTGCAGCAGGGAAGCCAGAAAAAATGAAATCCTCACAGAATTAAAATACATGTTGTTGCTTGAAGCGCTGTGCTGTTAATTTACTAGTCAATAAACACAACGAACTTACCCTGGAGCCCCCAGGCCTATAGAGAGAAGCAGCCTGAAGGTACCTGTGTGAATAGTTGCTTACCTAATTATGAACAGCGGCTGATTTGAGATGTGCAGAGCGATTCTCGTACTGGAGCTTTATTCCCTGCGCCTATACATCTGAGTCCAACTATTGACAATGGTATAAACACTCAATGATTTACAAGATAAGTACTGAATGTACAATGCCTTCAAAATATGATTAGTGCCCATTAAAATTATAAATACATTACAATTTGACAGATGGGACTTTAATAAGGTGGGTTCTCACAGGATTTCTGATATTCTTCCATTTCAAGCTATGGAGAGGATAAATAATACAGCACATTTCTGTTCTTACCACTCTCCAGTGGTTTCCCTCTGTAAACCAAAATAAACATATTAAGTTCTGCGTGTGTCAGAAGGTACTCCTTGTCCTCAGTGATGCCTAACTTTCTGACCTCATTTCCTCTCCTTTTCACACTTAACCATTGCATTTATTCTCACTGTTCTTAATCATATTTATTAAATATTTCCCCGTTCCTTGTCTATCTCAGATGCTCTTTTACTAGATTGTCACAAAACTGGCCTCCTCTAGGTCTCAATGGAGGACTTCTTTGATCATTTTGGCTAAACAAACTCTTACACAAATCACTTTCCCCCCTTTATCCTTATTATATTGTCAATCTCTGTTATTTTGTAACACATATCAGTATTGGAAATTGTTAATATATTTATTACTTGGATTCTCAATCCACTAGGATGTAAAGCTTAAATCGTAAGATTCTGTAAGTCTTGGTTACATAATAGATCCACACAGAGAAAGTTATTCATAGTTGGTGAACAATAAAGCCACCAGTAAATATATAATAATTTAAAAATTATCAAAGTGTTATACAAATTTATTTAAAAATATCCTCTCTTAAAATTATCATTAATGTGCTATTTAGAATGCAGACAAAAATATGGCAACATAAAAATATATATAGGATATCTTGGCTTTTACAAATAAATTCTACCAGTTAATAATTTTAAAATATAAGAGAATTGATATTAATTCTTAAAATTCTTGAAAGAATTAATTGATTTTAATTCTTAAAAATTGATTTTAATTCTTAAAATCATTGTGATGTCTTAATCCATTAGTTTTTATTTGTGTTCTAAGATACAAAATAGAAACCTTGTTTTATTTGAAAATTATCAGAACAAGAAATTTTATCACCCAAAATAGCAAGGCTATGTAAATTTAAAGCAAATGCTTGTAATGACATTTAAAAGGCATAATAGCAACAAGAGAAATGCCACCTGGGACGTGGATAATTAGAGATAATAATAACAAACACAAATACAAATACACATGCTGGGTAACCTGACTGGGACCCATTGCACGACAATCTATGTACACTAATGCAGTTACTCATCCCGGTAACCTCTGAGGTCAGCATTCTGTGACCTGCTCTACTTTTCAGAATAATGAGATACATAAAAGTAAGCAATGCACTTATATTTTAAAAGCTAAATTTACAACTTAACTACACAGGGTAGAATTTGAGGATGAATAGCTGAATACAGCAAAGAAAATGAAGAGCCGTCTCTTTCATTTCCTTCAGTGAGTAAAGTCTTTAAACTAAAAAGCAAATAAATCAACTCATAAAATATTTAATAGATTCTTAAATTCTGAAACTATAGATTCCTTTTGAAAATTATAATTTAATCTCAGCATGAAAAGGTACAACTTACATTCTATTGATGGCATCTTTAGCATAGGCATAGATTCTCTTTTCTTATAAGCCTTTTCATTCTTTTTCACTCCATCCACTGATTTGTTAATGTAAATGAAGCTGTTATTTGTTCTAAAAAACAAATAATAGATCAGTGCATAGAGTTAATAAATCATTTGATGTGTAGCATAGTTTTTGCTGCCTCTGAATAATTCTTTACACAATAAATCAGTTCCATAGCAACATTCTATTAAAATCTATATGTCTTCCAAACACTTTCTTGATATGGGACAGTGGAATTAAGTTTAACAGCATAATTTAATCTTTATGCAGTAAAAATGATTTATTTTACAGCATTTATGCCTTAATCCATACTTTATATGACCACATAACCACATAAAACATGCTTGTGTGTTTGGTGTGTGTTTCTTTCCTGTTCCTTTTCAGAAGTAAATGTCAGAGTACATGCATTAGCAGGTAAGAATGTAATTGTAGAGCAAGCACTTTCTCCTCTTCCATGATACACTAAGGTTTATGATTTTTTAAATAAAGGCTTCTCATTTTTTTTGTTGTTTTAAAGAGAATAAAACCAAACAAAATAAAACAGAATAAAGCCAATCAAAACAAAACCATGAAAGAGATACAGGACTTGAAAACAAAGTAATGGGAAATCAACAATGGCTGCCATATTGCCTCTTGTTATCTTCAAAATAACTCCCCATACCATCAGACATAATAAACAAAACAGATCAGAATGAAACAAATCAAGACAAAACAATGAAAGTGAAGCAGGACTTCAGAACAAAATATGAGGGAATTAATCATTGCTAAAACCTTCAGGAGAAACACCACAGTTGCTACACTGCACATTGTTGTCCTCCAAATAGATGCCCAGACTACCAGGCTCAGCCTTGCAAAGTGAGTCAAACAATATAGGCATCACGTTGTTTATTTAATTCTGTGGCTGTCACCTCAGCCTGGGTCTCTGCAAATGAGCCAGCTGCCCATTATGGGATGAGGGGAAGCTCAGCACCTCCTGTCTTCCTGCCCAGGCATTATCTGGCCCACAGGAAGGCGTTGGCCCAGCCCAAAATTGCTGCTGGCTCACAGGAAGGGTTTGGCCGTGAGGCCTCTCATTCCCATATCTAATTATTTCTCCAACTTTTTTTCAAGTAGCTACTGATAAGAAAAATTAGAAGAGCCTTTCCATGCTAAATACTTCAAATTAAGTGTGAATATTTATCTATTAATTAAATAGTACTGACTTAGTATCTGCCAGGAAATATAACAAAAAAGACATACTAAAAAAGTAAATATTTGAACATTAAAAGGAGAAAATAAATGAATTTACCAAATCAACTCAAAGTATATAGAAATTACAATACAGGTAGATTAATCTGATTTAGTTGCATATTGAATTCTTTTCTTCTTCTTCTTTTTTTTTTGTACCAGAGATTGAACTCACAACCTAGCACTTGCCAAACAGGCACTGGTGTTGCTGAGCTAAATCCCCAGCCCCTTGGTTTTCATTTTTATTACCCTATATATTTATATTTGACTGGTGACTTCCAAAATGTATATTTCACATCAAGTGCGTATGGACACATCTGTAGTTCATACCTCTGTTAACAGCAACATAACTAAATTTGAAAATAACCATTACGGCATGTCTTTCTTTAAAAATCCATCAGTAGAACTTCTCTTTCTGTTTAATCTTACATAGGCTGATAAAAGGAAAAACAGAGACAGAAAAAAGGTCAGGAAAAGTGGATTTTTGCAGTCAAATTGGAAATCAAGTCTGAACAACAAAACAAGCATAGATTGATTGTTATGTTCCAGGTTCAGTGTAACAAATTTGACAAACCAAGGTAAAAATATGAGTGCATATAAAAGTAGTTAAATTAGTTTGAAATAGGCTACATGTTTTAGGTTCATTTTCTAGAAGTAAGGATTGCGCTAGGGATTCTAGAGTGTGAGATTTGTCCTGAACGTGTACATCTGCAGAGATCTTTGAGATGGTGTGAGAAGCAGAGCACTGAGAACAAAAGAAATGAGCAAGATTATGGACCCAAAGCCTGATCTGGGTGACATCCAAAGAGTGAGAAAACCTTGGAGCCAAAATAGCAACACAGAATTGTCATGTTTTTAAATCATTGGGGTACTCTCTAGTAGAAAAGAAATAAACACATAGGCAAGGCAGCTACATTAAACCTGTTTCCCTGATCACACCATCAGCAGCCTATGGGAGCTTAGTAATCCTACGCACACTGCATTGCCCTGCAGACTCAAGGCTGGGGCTCAGCAGTCTGTTTGCATATTATCTGTAAATATTCTGATACCCAATAGTGGGTTAAGAACCTCTGTCCTAGACTTAGTCCCTGACCAATATTACAGCAAGAAAGCTGATTTGTGTCAGTACAATCTAATTTTTTTCGCAATTATAGTAGTGCTGACAAAATCCACATTCTGTATCTTGTCACATATGTTTAGGTACTTTTATAGACTAAAACCACTAGGCGAGACAGATCCAAGGTGAGAAAACATGGGAACTCACAAGGTGGGCATAAGGGGGACCAGAACTATTGTCAAAATTAATTGCTCAGGTAAAATTGATTAAATCAGGGACAAGCAGGCATGCATACAGAACAGTGACTCTTCCCATAGGGGCCTTGGCATGGTGACTCATGGCTTCCTTAGGGTGAGAGAGAACTATTTAAAATATCTATCCTTAGAATGTGGGTGCATTTGCTTGATCTTTGGTCTTGAGACCTGGCCCATAGCAGGAGGTGTGTGTCTCTCCCAGTTGCTGGCCTCCTGTACTGCTTCCTTCAAGGACCTAGCCCTGTCTGATGACCTGTAATATTTCTATAACTCAGTTGCCTGTAACCGTTGTGTTTTCCTGATGTGAGAGTATATTTTCCTCTTAGAACTGCTTTCATTGTGTCCCACTACATCCAGTATGTTGTATCTGTATTTTAATTTAAATAAAAATATTGTTTAATTTCTTCTTTGATTTCATTCCATGTTCCACTTTTTAGGAGGGTATTATTTAATCTCCATATGTTTATGGAGTTTTTGTGGTTTCTTTTGCCTTTAATTTCCAAATTCATTGTACTACAGCCAGATAATATGCATGGGATGATTTCAGTTATTTTCATTTACTGAGGCATGTTCTGTGGCTTAATGTATGGTCTGTTTTAGAGAACATACCAGGTGTAGCTGAGAAGAATGTGTATTCTGATGTCAAGTGGAATGTTCTGTAAACATCTACTAAGTCCATTTGTTTACAGTTTTAGTTCCATTCTGACACTTCTTTGTTGACTTTTTGTCTGGTTGATCTATCTATTTGTGACAGTGGGCTAAAAATTTCACATATTACACTTGTGTTATTGTTCATTTGATTTTTCATGTCTATTAATATTTCTCTTACATAGTTGGGTGCTGCCATATTTGATGTATACATATTTATGATCTGCATCTCCTCCTCTAGTATATACTCTAACAAGTATATACTTTTTTTTATCTCTTTTTATCATTCTTTATTTGAGTTCACATTATCTGTAAACAGAATCGCTATTCCAGCTTTTTTTCTGGGTTCCTGTTGCATGGAATATTGTTTTCAATCCAGTGACTCAGTCTTTGAATTTCTTTTTGAGGTAAATGTGTTTCTTGTATACAGAATATTGTTGGATCTTGTTTCTTGATTCATTCTGCTAGTCTGTTTCTTTTAATTGATGAATTGAAGCCATTTACATTGATGGTTGTAACTGATATATATTGGCTTAATTTTTCATGTTTTTACCTGCATTTGCTTCCCTCCCTTTGCACTCTATTTAATTGCTTGCCCTGCTTGTTGACTTCTTTCTGCTGTTTTGGAATTGTAGTCATTTTTGTCTCTGTCTAGACTATCTTTCAGTACCCTTTGTAATGTTGGTTTGGAGATCATTGTTTTGGTTGCTTTTTACTCATCGCTGAGACAAAATACCTGATGCCCAAAGTTGAGAAAGGAAAGGTTTATTTCTTACAGTTTTTGGAGGTTTCAGTCCATACTCAGTTGGTTCCAAGGTAGGGTGGCATGGCAGTTCATGGTGGCTGCAAACAGCAAGGTGGAAACCAGCAAGAGAGAGACACACCTTCTTCCCTGACATTACATCACATCCTGGCTCCACCCCTTGGGAGAGTGTAGCACTGACACCACCAATCCAAGCACTAGACAATGAACCAATCACAAATGCACAATGCAAATACATGAGGCCTGAGGGCCACCGACATAAACCATGAGAGCATTCTTTATATGTGATCTGTTTCTTTTCTTTAACAGTTT
>PVJX010005629.1:0-83818 GCA_004027295.1 Dolichotis patagonum | reverse complement strand
AAAAATGAAAGAGGAAAAAGCCAAAACCTTTATTTCATCATGGAAGTATTTCATCTTACGTAGCTGGATAGGACTTTCTATGGATTAAAAATAAGCATTAATTATACTAGCATCTCTTTATATACTATTTATAATTATTGCATTTAGTTTTGCATGGATTAACTGTGTAGTAAACAGCTTGAGGTGTTCATTCTAGACTGGTGTTTCAGTTGTTCTCAAGTTATCTTTCTGGTATTTTCAGACAATTCCTAGAGAATCAGAGAAAAGCTTGGCAGATCTCCAAATGGACCCAGGAGGCTCTGCACCATGACTTAATGGGGGAGGAGAAATCAAACAGCTGCAACTTCTAACAGAATGACTTTGAGGATGACAGAAACGTAATACGGAAAGAGGAAGGTTAGTGGAGCCTCTAGGGCTTTGACACCACTGAATACAGATCTTAGTTTTGTCATTTATTATGTAGCTTCGTGACCTTGACCAAGTCATTTTATCCCATTAAACCGTAATGCTCTCACATGAGAAATAGGTATGATGGGATAATCCCTATCTGTGGAGCCCCTGGGAGATCAGACATATAAGTAATTAACAGTGTATAAATTAAGAGCTCAATATGTGTTAACTTAGTTTTAATACAAAGGCTAGACTTTAGTCATTTATAGTGTAATGGGAAAATAAATGTTGAGTAAAAGCTTTGACTTTAGAACTTGGGGCTGCTTAGATTATTGGTAATGCACACCACACACATAATAAACCAATTATATGGACATTTACATGGACTCCTGTAAGTACTTTGTAAGCTCAGTGCCTGACGTGTGTGATTTATCTACCCAAATTCCAATGCCATCTTAGGATATATCCATGAAAGTGCGATGTCTAGGTGACAAGGGGTGTTGTACTGGATTCGCATTAGTTGATATCAATGGCATTCTGTGCGATTCTGGGGCAGAGTACATGTTATGATTACTGACATTAGATAGGTAGGTAGAACTGGCAGAAGTTCTGACCATTCATATCAATTGAGAAATGTTTGAACAGCTGGAAATTGGTTGGAGAATATATTAATTAAGAAATTGGCTTGCTGTTCTTGAAAACTGAAGTGTTGATTTTAAAAGGGTTTATTTGTCTGAGTGCAATTGTTGGAAACAACAAAGGGGGAAATTATGGCTTGGGATTAGGAGGCTGATAATCAGAGCTACTGTGCGTTTGGATGGTCCTCTCTGCATGTTGGCTGGACTCTTACTCCTGGAAGATTTGCACATAAGCTGTGACACTGATAAGAAACATTGAGAAGGGCGTTTTTACTTCGAGTTGGAGTTGTTGAGAAGGTAACTTTTGTAAGCATTTCCAATTATTAACTCTAATATGTAATAAACATTCTGCAAAGGCAGAAAGAGGAAAGTACAGTCATGAAGCCATTTGAATCCTTACAGCTTCCTATCACTAATGAAAAACTTCTGCACAGGTGGGCCTATTTCTCTCAGGTCTAGGACTCAGCATCCCTTGACCAAGGAGACTGTATTCAGTTGTATATAAGTATAGCCAGACATTAAGAGGTACTGAGTGTAATGTGCTCAAAGTAGAATAAAGATTTATGAGAAAAAGTGGTTGCATTTTTCTTATTGCATCTTTCTGAATGTGAGTTATGCTTTGTTTCTGCAAGCTTCAGAGGGGAAGAGCACTCATGATGTAGGCTCAGATATCTTCACATTGATTGAATGAGGCAGGACCCATGCAGCATATTCTCTAAATGTGGTCCTGAAGAGTGAACTCAGGGTCTTCACACTAAACTACATCCTTAGCCCTATTTTATTTTATTTTATATTTTGAGATAGGGTCTAAGTCACTAATTTTCCCAGCCTGGGTTTGAACTTGGAATCCTCCTGCTTTAGTCTCCCAGGCATCCACTACAACCTTTCGACCTGTCTGTTTTAACCACCATTCTCCTGTATAGGGAGAAAAGACTCTGTGTGTGTGTGTTTGTGTGTAACCACTCAGAGAGCTTTGAGGCTCAGGGGCATCTAAAGACACCTGAAGACATGACCCTGCTTGTCTAGTGCAGGTACACAGTGGGATACAGTTACATAACTGTGACTTGGCACAGGTAAATACACGTACACTGGTTAGAGCACTATGTAAGAATGTAATCGTGAGATAACAACCTGTATAAGAATTATACAATAAAGATGCAGGTGGCTCTCATGCACTCTTGCTTTTTTTTTTTTTTTTTTTTTTTTGTTCTTCTTTATTGTTGCTGATACCTGGCAAATGTGTGTTTTTTAACCTTGGGGCCTTACCCGTGAGTATCTTCCTTGGGTTTCCTGAGTGGGCTGACTGTGTGTGTGTGTGTGTGTGTGTGTGTGTGTGTGTAGAGCAACAAGCTGTGGGACCAGGCATGGTCTTCTGGAGACCAGCTGGGGAGACCATTGGCAAACTCCTATACAGAGCTCAGATTCCTCAAATGAATATAACACTGATATCCACTACATAGATTAATTATAAGGATGAATTAAGCTAACATATAGCAAAGTGCTTAGCACAGTGCTCAGTGCATTGTAAACCTGCAGTGAATGTTACTTATTATAATGAACTTCATATTTATTTTTTGTGTTCTGTCATGTAAAGAGTGACACCAATAGTAACCACTTTAATACAATTTTAAAAATGTGTTAGTATCATTAAGCACATATTATGAAGAGAAATTAATTCAGAATCTGGCAATATTTACCGGAAGTATTTCCTACATTGTAACCCACTTCTAGCGCTCTCAGAACTCTTTAACTTACTGGCAAACTCATTAAACTTTAATTTTCCAAATGGTAAAGTGATAAGCAATATATACTTGCAGACTCTCCTTGAATGAATTTCCATGCTTAGAGTTAAGCTGTATAAAAGAATTAAGAAATAGCTGTAAACTACTGGAAGCATAATAGTTACAAATTGCTAACTTGATATTTAGTGTAGTAGATTAACTAATGGTCAATTTGTAACACCCAGCTGAACCAAATCAGTGTGGTTCTGAGTGTGGAGGCCCCACCTGAGGACTGTTGCCAACAGCATAAAAGGAGAACTGGAGGGAAGATGGTGTGCTATTGATGCTTCTGGAGAAATTTGTCACCCTGGTTTTCTTGCTATGAACTCAGCTATTCTAGTTGTTAGAAGAGCTCGAGCCCTTGCAGTCATTGAGGATGGCTGTGGTTCTCTTCAGGGGAGTTCTGGTCCTTACGTTGAGCAGCACTTTCTGGCTCCAGTGCAGATCTCTCATCCTGGTGGCACCGACCATTCCCCCTGCTGGCGCAGACTTTCTAGCTTCCATCACTGACCTTTGGGCCTTCTCAGTGCAGATCCTTGACACAGACTTGCATGAGACATTATTCTGGGCTCAAGGCCTCCAGCTGGACTCATGCAGGACATTGCTGTGGGATCCAGGTCCTCATCTGGATTATTTGGGTCTGTAGTGCATGGACAAATCTCTTGCACTCTTCTGCTCTTACTGGAATTTATAAAATAATGTTATAAATTGTGTGTCATATATTAAATCTATTCCCTTGCAAACCCTGACCATAATAATTCGTCATGGAAATTTGGGAGTAAAGTTGCTTAAGTGATCATATGGCCTTAAACATTTTTACTGGCTTTCCTTAATAAATAATGAAAAATTTATGTCAAAGACATCTGTCTTTACAAGACTAATGAGTACAGTGGGTTCTAATTGCATTTACATTTAAAACTCCTTACTTCCTAGCAACAATGTAAACTATTTCTTGTAAATTCTCTGAAGCAACTGTTCTCTAGCCCATAAATTCATTATGTAGTTGATTATTATAGGAAAATACATTTTAAAGTCAAATGGAAATTTCAAGAGTTGCTTACAAATTATATTATATTGTATTTTTAAAAGAATTTGATTTTTATGATACCGTAATTTCTAACCTTCCACCAAAATAGAATAAAATAATACTAACATCTAATTGAAACTCATTTATAATCAAGCAATGTGAGAAATTAAAGGCAAAAATTGACTGTGTTATGAAATTTCATGCCTCAAATTACTTTGTGCAGGTCATTAATATTTATAACTAAACTGTCCTTTGATGTGCATTAATAATGTACTTTGGGATTACACAAAGAATAATTCATAAATATTCTGGAAAAGGGAAAGAAGCCATAATTAAATCAGAGTAATTAACATAGATATTGGGTTATGATTTGAATGAAACACAAATTCTTACAAGTTGATATGTTGACTTTTTCATGAAATTCAGAATTTAGCAAATACAGTTGTGATTTATAAAAATAACTTTTTGGAAAAAATAGCTTTTCCTAAAACCTGTGCTCACAGTAGACATAAACTTGACATTGTGAAAATATAGGATGAAGCAAAACTATATGATCACTTCTTAAAGTTTTGTTTAATATTATATATCCTGTTGTGGAGCACCATGTTAACTTTTTTCAATGAGTTCCAAAGTTTTAGGTTCCCCAAATTTCACCAATGTTTTGTTTTTTAACTCACTTTAAAAATGCAAAATAAAAAACTAGATATGGCCTTATATATTAAGAAACTGAAATAACTAACTGATTTTAATATTTAATCTGTATGATGTTTGTGACTCCTTTAATCTTCAGGCAAAGTAGATTTGTCAACTTAAAATTCATTCATAATTTAATTTTTGCTTTGCAACTTGAGAGCCTTCATTGTGTGCTGTTTTTATAGAAACTATACCAAACCACTGGGCTCTTGTGGAAGTGTGTTATCATCATTCAAACTGTAAATGTTTGCTGGAGTTGTAATCTTTAGGTATTAGTTTTTGCCCTTTAGACCTATACTCACACTGATCTGGTGATGTATCCCATGGTTTAGGTAATTCCCAGATGTGCTCTTGCATCTCCTATTCCTGTTTAAAGGAATGAAACTAGCACGTACCAGACATTTGATCTTGATGTCCCGGCAGCTTCTTTCTCTACCATTCTCCCCTACGAAACACAAAATCCTTCTTCTACCTCTGTTTCTCTTGCAAACATCTATTTCTTTTCATCTTCTCTGCCCCCCACCTCAGTTTGAACCAGTGTAATGTCAGAGGGTTTGGGCAATTGTCCACCTTTTTCTAGTGTTCACATCTTCCAGGCTGTCTTTTTCATTGTAGCAGCTGGAGGAATCATCCTACACCACAAACCCAATCACAGTTTTCTATCTACAGCTTTTCAATTTTGAGTACCTTTAATGTTCTGTGGATTACTTGGCTGAAATTCTGGCCTCTTGGTGCTTTGGCTAGTTCTTTCCAAAGACTACTTCTTCTATGCAAACTCAGACAACATACTTGCCATTGCTCCAATCCAAAATCATAAACTCGTACGTCCCATTCTTTGATCAATATGTTCTATCTCCAGTTTACATCCTCAGTCACCCATGGAAACAATCTTTCAAAGACAATGAACATTTACCACTTTACTTTCTATCCTTAGACCTCTCTTATCTTCATTTTCCTTCCTCATCTAGTTTGAAACCATTTGATTATAACCACATAATTTTTCATCTAAATAAATCATTATAATTTTACTCTGGAAAATCCATACTCCTACAGGATCTTGTGTTCTACTTCTCCTTGTATATGCTCATAAAGTCAATCATTGTTATAGAGAAGTCATGTAATGGGTAGACTGAGGTAGGTGTAAATTGTAATCACCAACTGCCATGATCTGAATTTCTCTTTTCTTTCTTTCTTTCTTTCTTTCTTTCTTTCTTTCTTTCTTTCTTTCTTTCTTTCTTTTTTTGAGAGAGGGCCTTGTTATGCAATGCATGCTGGCCTTGAACTCATTATATAGGCTAGGCTGGGTTCAAACTCACGGTGACCTTCCTGTCTCAGCCTCCAAAGTGCTAGAATTACAGGTGTGCACTGCCACTCCTGGCTGATCTGAATATTTTTGTCCTTCCTACATTCATACAGAAATCCATTCCCTTTTAGGGTGTCACTAAGAGATGAGGCCTTTAGAAGGTGGTTAGATCATGAGGGGGGATCCTCTGTTAATGAGATTACTGCATGAAGAGGTCTGTGGGAGACTGTTTGCCCATCCACTGTGGTGGTGGGGCGGGCAGTGGTGGTGCCACAAGAATGCTCATCGTTGAAGATGAGAGAAAGTCCTCACCAGACACCACCTCATAAATGACTTGATCTTGGATTTCACAGCTTTGAATATTATATATATAAAAATTATATATATAAAAATCATATATATAATATAATATACAATATATAACATATATAATATACATTATATAATATATAATATACATTATATAATATATAATATACATTATATAATATATGATATATGATATATGATATATATGATATATGATATATAATATATAATATATACTATATAATATAATATATAATATAATAAATATATAATATATAATATATAATATATAATATATAATATAATAAATATATAATATATAATATATAATATATAATATATAATATATAATATATAATATATAATATATAATATATAATATATATACTATATATACTATAGTAAAAAATATATATAGTATATATAGTATATATATACTATATATATTTTTTCTGACCTTCCCTTTCAGTCTTACGAGGAATACACGCAATTTCCAAGGAGTTCAAGAGCTTTAACCATGGAAGTATGAGACACTATGAGAGATAATGGGAATCTAAACCAATTTTGGTATTGGGGGTAGGAGTCCAAGAGGGCTTCCTGGAGGAAGTGGCATTGCAACTGAGACTTGAATCAGTTGGAACTTATGAGATGAAATGTGAAGGAAGAAATAACAGAATACACAAAGATTTGAAGGGAAAGGAAATCACACTGGGATACAAAGAAGTTCATTGTGGCTGGAGTGAGAAGTAGAGAGGCAAGTTTGTAGAGGTATCAATCGTGCACTATCTTGAAGCTATGCCAAGCAATTTGAACTTTTTCAAGAACTGAGGAGCATTGAAAGAGTACTGAAAAGGCACTGGGTATGATTATCTTTATATTAAAAATGTCAGAGAATAAACTTGTTGTAGAAAGATGAATTTTTTGATTAGCAATAAGCAGGCAAGGATGAACAATTGGGTAAACATTGACTCCAAATGAATAATACCATTTTTAATGATGCTTATGTTATAATATGTACAATTATATAATGTGTATTTTATATCAATATTGTATATAAGAGACAGATTCATTAAAGTAAGTTATCTTCTATCAGCTATACTTGGTCACCAGGAACAAGAATGGAGGAAGGAGGAAAGAAGTCTAATGGAGAGTACAGAGAGAGAAAGAGACACTCATAATTTATTGAAATATATATTATGTCTCATGGTAGGTGACTACTTAGATTTCAGGCCTCAGTTAAATATCATAGTTTATAGTTTAAAATATAGGTAGCCAAGAGTTAATTATATTTGAAATATAAAATCAAGCACCTATGAATGGCAGCTTTCCTTCAACCCATTTGCATCCTGTCCTCCTCTGTTTCTGAGGCCCTGGCCTTTCTCTCTGTGGAGACATCCACAGTGGGGGCAGTTTTTAGCTATAGGAAGGGTCTGGTTATAGTAGTAAGGGCTGGTGGCACTCACACAGTAGAAAATTTCCAGTGAGTGGTGAGGCTGGAGTGAGTTCTTGATTAGCTGATGTAGGAATGAAAATTCTGTAATTACTGTATAGCTATGTAGTGCTTTAAACAGTTGTACCTCATTTTATTACACTTTATTGTGCTTTGCAGATACTGCTTTTCTTTTCAAACTGAAAGTTTGTGGTGACTCTTTGGTTACTTGTACCATTTATCAAATGGCTCAGATATCACTACCCTTGTTTGACTTATAAAGAATTTTATTAATATATGTACATCATTTTTAGACATAATGCTGTTGGATACTTAACAAAGTAAGTGTAGATATATACTACTTTTATATGCACTGGGAAACTGTTTCGCTTCATGCAATATTTACTTGACTGCAGTGACCTGGAACCCATCCTGCAATTTCTGAGGAATGCCTGAAGTTTGAAAGTCATTTTTTTTTCATCATGCATCTGAGTGTTAGAGTAACATTTTGATGGATAAGATTATCCCCATTTCGCTGGCAAAAAAACCCAGATTCCTATTATCTTAGTAACTTGTTACCATTGCACACTAAGTGGTGGTGTAAGATTTAAGTCATATCTTATTCTTTACCTTTTTTTCAAGAAAGGAATTTATCTCCATTTTAAAAAATCAGCTCTAGTTTTCTCTACTCAAATTAACCAGTTTATGAAATAATCTTGAAAAAAAGAAGAAAGAAAATTGTTTTATAAAACTTCATTGTTGGAGAATCAAGCATTTTACCTAAGGTAATCCTTCAAGAAAGGACATTAAAAATCATTTTTAATGGAAAATTTCCAAACAAAATGTTTATCATTTTCTACTTCAGTCATTCTTTTATCTGTGTAAACACAGTAGAAAGAAAGTACTTAGCAAGTGTGTATTGAACTAGCATCATAAGCAGCTGCTATTACTCACAAGGCTTTCCTGATGATGCCTGCAAGCCTCTGTCTCATTCCTGAGAGATTAGAAGCTCCTACAGTTTTCCTGGTTTAGTCACTTCTGCATTTGCCCTTGTTGGTAGGGTTTTACCTGCTACATCTTTGCATTTATAACATGATCCTTCACTCCTCTGATAATTTGATATTTCTAATCTTCAGTGGTCTAAGAAACCAAATATTCAAATTCCGGAAACATTTTATTTTTTCAATTTTTACTGCAACTGCTTTTCAAATAGTGAAAGGGAGAGTTTAAATTGTTTGCATGAATGTTAGGACATGGTGGTTCAGAAACGTACTTATTCAAATTGAATGTTGGTGTATAGACTCCCTAGTGGATGCTTAGTATGCTGGATCTTGTGGCTCCCAGGGGCAAAAGTTATGGGACAACAATATGAGACAAACTTAACCCTGTATTATGGGTTGTCTACATACTTTAATCAGAAGCCTAACCTCCCTGCAGACTTCGCTTCTGCGAGTCACCGACTTTGAACTCTGTCACTGTGTCTGACGGCTCATGTAATATTAAACCCTAGTTGAGCCTTAATTTCAAGAAATATGAACCACATTCTGTCAATGAGGCTTTCAGGAATTGTGGAAATATGCAAAGTAGTTTCTTCAGTGTTACTGAAAAATGCAAATAATGAACAGTTCCTGATAGAGTTTTGAATTCAGCCATTCTGTTTTAAAAATGGGCAGAAGCTATTAATGGTCAGTGCACTGGTCAGTGCCTTCCATTTTGTTTTATGATATCTCTGCGTGTGTCTGACATGGATCTCATGGATGATGCCGAAACTGAACTATTTATTTTACCATTCATCCTGATCTATTCTCCCCAGATCTTATATACCAATCGAATCATTACCATCCACCGATTACTCAGTCCTTTAGAAGTGAGTTTTATTGTTTCCTTTCTAGCTGCTCCTGTAAGCAACACACCAGCAGTTCTCTCTAAAATAAATAAATAAGATAAAAATAAAAGAAATTCTGAGTCTTTATCGCCCCCCCCATTCCTTTGCTAAAACCTTGGAATGCCATCTTATTTTTCTCCTGGCCACAAGAGCCCTCTCTCTACCTGTTCTTCTTGCCCCTGAGTCTAGATTATACACTTTCTAAAGGTTGCAAGTTTCTGCCTCTTGTCTGCTTCTCACTGCAATTACAGTAAAATATGAACTCTGTATCATTGCCATTGACTTTGGCAAAAGGGAACTCATTAGGAGCTTCTGTAGCAAGTTTTAGAGAATCTGTGCAAGTGAAAAGTAGAAAGCTGAAGGGGAGCAGTGAGTGGCAGTTAGAAGTTGTGGGTAGCAAGTCATTACTTTCAGTAAATTTGATATGAAAAGGAAAGAGATAAAGGAGGGGCTAATGAGAGAGGTAATCAGGGTTAAAGGAGTGTCTTGTGAGGCTCCAGATAAATTGAGGTTTCAGTAGCCAGCAATCCTACCCTATTGAAAAACTAAGAGAAGATGGGAGTTTATTGGTGTCTTCATAGGACATTTCTTTTACCTTGTGGACAGTTTAATATCTAAACTGTTTGTTCCATGGCCAGGAGCCACACCCACAGGAAATTTGTTTATACTGACCTACAGCTCTTTGACCTGTGTCCAGAAGGTGCCTGGTGGTCGCATGAGTGCTGCATTTGTGTTTCCCCTGGTGTCCCAGGAAGAAACTGGCCTGTGCAATGCCTGATTTTTTGGATGGAGAGTGTAAATTCTATACATGGACATAATAGAAAATAACTTTGGAGATGCATTACAGATTCTGGGCAAGGAGGGAGCCAAGAGTTGGGGCTGCTAAGAGGGAAGTTCTGTGTTCCGAGATCACATGGGGAAGGAAGAAAATATGGGGGAGAGAGAAAGAGAGAAGAGAGACAGAAGAAAAAAGAGAGATAGAGACAGAGACTGAGCATGAGCTCAAGCCCTGGTACTGGGAAAAAAACAAAAACAAAACCAAAAACATGTTGGTAGAGACAGTGACAGAGACAAAGACAGGGAGATGACTAGCTGTATATAATGGAATAGGGGAGTGCAACAGATGCCTCTAAATTCTTATCTTTGACCACTAGTTTGGGTCACTTGGGTGTAGTAGTCTACTTCTAATGCCCCAGGAGTGGCCTTGTATTCTTTCTATTATGGGGAGTAGGAATGGAGTTTTCTTTCTTTCTTTCTTTCTTTCTTTCTTTCTTTCTTTCTTTCTTTCTTTCTTTCCCTTCCTTCCTTTCTTTCCTTTCTTTCCTTTCTTCTCTCTCTCTTTTTGTCTTTCTTTCAGAATGGAGAAATTGAACAACTTCATGTGAGCAAGGAGGGAGAAAAGAAAACATGAGATTTAGGGAAAATAAGGTGAATAATATCACTGAAAGTGCTACAACAAACAGAAACAATGAAACAACACCCAGGATTTGGAGGCAGATTTATTTAACATCAATGGGCACTGACCTCAAGTAAAAAATGTCAGAAGGTCGGAAGCACCTGAATTCTGAATTCAGGTTCAGGGAGGGAGCTCTGAAGGCTCAGGGAAGGAGGTTTTTGTGGGGTTTCAAAGAGTAGGTACAGAGGTAGAGTACTTGTCTGTCTTTGACTGGTTCTTACAATATGCATCGCAGTGACCAGCCATTTCTGAGAAACAGAAGTAACAGGAACTGTGATGGTAATGGTTACTTGGGCAACTAACAGAGACAGAAATATACTGGCTGGGAGGGGGCATTTTCTGCTACAAAGGGGCAAAAATAAGTGAATCATTTTAATCTTAGACTCTGCAACCAATATCTACTGCTATGTAATAAATTGCCTCAAAATTTGGCAGCTTAAAACAATACAACTTATTACCCCATACAGTTTCTGAGGGTCAGATATCCGGGAGCTGCTTAGCTGGGTACTTCTGGCAGTGATCTCCTGAGAGGTTAGGTCAAGCTGCTGGCTGAGGGATGGTCTCTGAAAACTTGCTGGAGCAGGAGCACCTGTGTTCAGGGTGCTGCTGAGTTTCTTCCTGACTCACCACGTGGGCTCCCATGGCTTTGTACGTTTAGGTTCCACCTGGATGGAGCAAGTGGACCAAGGGAGGGCAAGAGAGCAAGAGCCTGGGACAGTTTCTGCAGTGACTTTTTGTAATCATGGAGTGATTTACCATTACTTCTGTTGTATTTGTACAGACAAAGTGTAAAGTGGGAAGAGATTACTGAGAGCAAATACCAGGAAGCAGGGGGCTATTGGGATTCTTCTTGGAGACTGGCTACACGGAACTCAAAAGGGTTAACCTACTCTATGTGAAGGGAATGTGAAAGACAGGGAGAAAGTCCAGAGAAAGCCCCAGTTTTCTCAGTGAGGTGAAAGGAAAGTGATTTTGAGTGAAAAGGTGGGAGGATTATGGGAGAAAGGCTGAGGCTTGGAATTTCTATTCAGGAGAAGGGGAAAAGGAGCCCCTTTACAGTATAGAATGACCAGGTAGAATTGAGACATCAGCTGAATGGGAAACCAAAAATGTACAGAAGTACCAGTATGCATGATTGTATGATTTTTATTCCTCAAATACTGTATAATGATATAGAGATGTAGACACTGGTGGATTGGTGTGATCCACGATGCACTTTTGTTAAAATGATATGACTCAGGTGAAAGAGACAGGATAGCTGTAGAATGAGGGGTGAGGGGGAAGACAGAAATAATGTATTATGAAGCTATAGGAAGGGTTGGAAACCAAGGGAAAATGCGAGACTGTGAGAAATGGAAAAGTCAAGGAACTTGCCATTTAATGGTTGTAGTGAAAGTAAAATCACTGTGTTGGGAAGTAGGAGTTTGGTCGTTATCACTAACTTTCTTTTTCTAGGTTTTAGTTTTTTCTCAACAAGTACTGCTGAAAGCCATTTTTAACTTTGTCATAGATAGCTCAGTGAAAATATTTTACTGTTTTAGTGCTACCATGTCTTCCTGTTATATTTAAAAACCTTTACAGTTACCTTCTTGTAACTGTTAGGATACGCTCACTAAAATTTCATGGATTTTGCCATTCTACTCTACATAAACAATTTACTTACTTAGGATTAGCCCATAAAACAAAGTCCAAAGAAGGTATGGTCCTAATACCCTATTATTAGGCATTCATTGTTCTGATAGGAGAAACTATTTGAGTGCTCTATTGCACATATCTTTCCTAGATATGCAATTTTTCCTAATAAATTTTAAAAATTTAAAAAATTTTTGATTTAAGCTTTCTGAAGTAGAGGAATATTTTACCCACCAATATTAAGGAAGGGAGTCTTTCGTAGAAATAAATTTTCTAGGGACTTGACCTATATTTGTGTATTTTGTTTAATTTCTTTTCAGATTTTTATCCATAGTATCAGACAATAGCTTGGGTAAGTGATCAGAGTTTAATTTTTAATTAATTATCTTTTTGGGGGGATATATTTATGATCTTATTTTACTTCAATTAAATAAACAATATTGAACATCCACTCTTTGCTTGAACTGCATTGGAAGTAGAAATAAAGATGGATGAGTTATGACCCTTGTGCTCAAGGAGCTTGTTTGTAATCCAGTGGAAGATTTGGCTATGAAAACAACTAGCTGTAATGCAAGTCACTATAAGTAAAAATATCTTTAAGGATTACTGACAATCCTAGCTTCATTTTTACTCCTATTAACATAGTTGATTTATACTATATTAGGTGAGATTCAGTTGGTTGCATGTGATGGAAAGACAGTACATGCCAGCTTAAGCCAGGAGAGAATTTATCACTAACAGAAGAGAAGGACCAGAGACAGGGCTGATTTCACACATGTCTGAATCCAGGGATCAAAGGATCTCAGAGGGTAATTTCTCTTGATCTTTCAGCTCTGCCTTCAGATATACAGGTGTAACTGTGCTGCATTGAATACAAACCTATATCCTTTCTGGTTCACTTCTGGAAGGAAAGAATGAGTTCCGCTCTTAGCTTTGAAGTCCTTGGAAAAAATAATATTTATGTTATTTACTTTGATTGAGTAAAATGCACATGTTTGAATAGGTCTGGGGAACAAATTCCACCCATTCTGAAGGGGTGAGAGAACGGAGTGATTCTTAGGAATGGAATGTGTTTTTTGGTTTCTGTCTTATACTTAAGTAATTACTTTGAAGATGATGTTACACAGTGTAATAGCTATTGTTATTCTTCTATTATTTGGTTATAAAACTTTGTTTTATTTTTTTCATTAAAAAAAGAATGGGACAGGAGCACAATTACTCGAGACGGGTTGAGCGGATGCTAAGAAGAAAGACAAGGGAATGCTCACAGTCTGAGATGAGGCTGTTCCCATGTGTAGCTCTTGTAAAATATCAGCTTCTATATGTCAAAACATTTTTCCTTCTCCATTTATTCATCATAGTTTTTAGTGTTTTATCTTTTCTTGTCTTCCCCACAGGCTATTCTATAAAGTGTTGAAAACTTGGACAAGAACAGTTTAAAAATGTATTCAGTTATCTTGGTATTTCTAAGTGGTCTATGTCTGATGGTCTAGAGATAAATTTTATTGGAATTTTTACTAAGGTAAATATGAAAAAAACCTCAATAAAATGCAAAACTAGAGTTGTAGTTGTAATCTGTCCTTAGAGGTTCTGGTGCTTTCTATTTGTTGTATGTATAAATATTCTTAGTTGAAAGAACTTGTCCATGATAGTTTTCTTAAAATGTGCAATGCACATTTCTTGCATTCTGACATACATAATTAAGGCTGCATGACAGTTGCACTGGGTGTATATTACTTAGTGACAACTATTTATTTTGCCGAATTTGAAGGGTTACATTTGAGCTTTTACAGTTGTTTTTGTAAGCCACATTCTATAGAAATGACTTCAAACTATTCTAACTTTATCTTCTTGATTTTAATGCTCCCTCCTCTCTCTGATATTAATACTAGCCTGAAATAACTTAATTTTCTCGGACTTACCCCAACTGGCAGAGATTTTAATTCCCCTCACCCACAAATTTGCATGATTATAAGGACCTACTAGAGCTTAAATGTAAATGGCAAGTACAGTGCCTCAGGGTATCGGGAAAAAGCCACATTTCAATCCCTTTATCACCACAGAAAATGAACTTTATTCCAAGGAAGGGCTGAGCAGATACGTCAGTGGTGAAGTGAGACAGAAATGAACTATGGTATTAGCATTTTAAATTCATACCATGAATCTGAGTATTAGAGAATAACTTACACATGGACCCTTCTGATGTTTAACAGAGAGATGCATTCAATTTACATTTCGTTAAGTATTAGAAATCAGATAGGGAGATCAGTTTTTTCCCAATAAAAAACAAACTCTTACTAAATTATCTGTAAAAGTTTAGTATACTCTGCTTATTTCCATTATAATATATATATTTTTTACAAGAGCTCTAATATTTAGTGATTAGAAATATCAATACATATTAAAACTAGTTTTATGGTAAGCTACACAGCTTTTATCAATAGTAAGAGAAATATATTTTATTTTTAGATCATGAACCTAATAAATTCATGAGGCACAGTTTTATTTGACAAAAACACATTAAAAAACTGTTCTGTCTTGAACATGCAAGTAGCATATTAACTAATATAATTATTTATGGTTTCCTTGTGTTTTAAATTCCCCTTATTAGTGGGTCATGGGGTGCACACTTATAATCCCAGTACTCAGAAGGATCGTTGTGAGTTTGAGGTCAGCCTGGGCTACTTAGCGAGTTCAAGTCTAGCCTGCACTACATAGTGAGATTTGGGCTAAAAAAAAACAGAAAGAAAGAAAGAAAAAAAGAAAGAAAGAAAGAAAGAAAGATAGATAGATAGATAGAAAGAAATTCCTTACCTTTTGTTGTAAAATAAGAGATGCTTTAGGGATTTCAGAAGTTATTCTAAATGATTTGGTGATAAACACTACTATTATTATAATGTCTATTTTCATTTTTATATTTACAAGTTGCTATTAATAAGCTGATACTCTGATAAATATAATTTTATGTTTGATTAAGTTGATTACCAGAATCTAGGGAAGAGAACAAGAAGTTACCAAAAAGCAAGGCCTCCCTGTGAATCGGTGCCATGTGCAGGCTGCTGGGGTCTGGCCAGGTGCCAGTCCCTTCCAGTGCACAGGCTGGGAAACAAGAGCCAACCTCCTGCCCCTTCGCCTTAAACAACCTGCTGATCTGGAGAAACACACAGGCTGGGATGATAGCTATTGAGGTAAAATACAATTTAATACTTGTGGTATTTGTTGTTTTACTGACTCTGCACGTCTAGGGCAGGTGGTCTGATCATCTATTCAGAGGATCACGGCACAGTGTGGCATCTGTGGGGGATCTCCTTCTGAAGGTGGTAGACATTGTTAATTCCCTGTCATCCTGTTTTGAAGTCTTAATTATTTTTATTGTTTTGTTGGGTTCAGTTTTGTTTTGTTTTGTTTTGTTTGATTTTATTATTTCTGATGGCATGGGCAGCTATTTCAAAGATAACAAGATATATTAAGGTAATGATTTTAGATTTGCTCTTATCTTGTTTTGAAGTCCTTTATCTGTTTTGTTTTGATTGGTTCTATTCTGTTCTGTTTTGTTTGATTTTTACTATGTCTGAAGGTATCTGCAGCTATTTTGAAGAAAAGAGGCATTATGGAAACCATTGTTGATTTTGTATTGTTTTGAAGCCTTGTGTCACTTACCCTGGTTTGTTTTGATTGGCTTTATTCTGTTTTATTTTCTTGGTTTTATTTTCTTTAAAATAAAAAAGTTGATTTCCAGAATCTAGATAAATTTAGAACTTTTAATAATATTATTATTTGACATATTTACTATGTTTCGTGGTATTTTTTAATTAGAATGTACTTGTTCTGTGCACCTTAGAAAAATTATTTGTTATTTCACAGTAATACAATGTAATAAACAAACTCATTATTATTACTTCATTGAAGTCCAGGCGTTACTTCTAATTTATCTTAACTATCATTAGCAAATATTATTTTTACAATACCTTATTTTTTTTTGGTACTAAGGATTGAACTCATGACTTTACACTTGCCAGGCAAGTGCCTGCACCACTGAGCTAAATTCCTAGCCCATACAATACCTTATCTTTTAAAATATTATCTTTTACAATATCGTTTGACAACATATTGTGAATGAATTACAGTTTAGGTCATAATGTTTATTCAGTTATCTAAAATAGCCCACTAATAGTTTATAATCTTGGATATTTTAAAAATCTGTATTTTTAGCTTCTTTTTGTTGAAAATAAAAGTGTCTTTTACCTCTTAGAAAATAGTAAGTAGATTTATTTTAAAACCTGTGTTTAAAGATGCCAATATCTAGAACCTCTATATATCTGCTTCAGTCTGTTGTCTTTGCTGGTTTTGTTCATGTAGTCTTGTATCTCTGTATGTCTTGTTATCTTTGATCTAATCTAGACTTTGGACTTAAGCACTTATTTGCAGATTCTTTTACTCAAAAAGTATTTTTTTTGTGTGTGTGCCGAGAACCTAAAGGCATTAGAGGTCCAGGATCATCTTTAATTTTAAAAACCGAAGTCTCATAAATTCTTTAGAATTTCCATATCCTGTTGTCTTGTTTTGAAATTCTGTGTTACTTGCAGTGTTTTGTTCTGATCTCCTTTGTCCTGTTCTGTTCTGTTTTGTTTTATTCTCTTAAAAAAGAAAAAAACCCGAAGTCTCCCATCCCCAGTCATCTAGAATACTGAATGATGATTTTAGTACCTGTGGGAGCTGGCTTACTTCCAGTTATCCCATATGCAAATGATGTGGGTTTTGCAGTCCAACTCCAAACATTAGGGACTTACCTATATTTCTGCATTTAGTAGGCTGGTTTCCAAATTTTGTCTCACTAGGTCAAGAGATTGGCAACAACAGTGTTTCTTGCCTTTTAGCATCCACTTCTGGTGTTTGTCTCATGTTAAAAGTAGGTCCAAAGGGGAAGCTCACTCCTCTGGATTTTTGTAGTTTTCAATATCTGAGTTCATTTACTGTTTATTAATTTGTAAAGTCTTTGATGTTTTCAAGCAAATATTTTGAAAAATACTTCATACAGTTTTCCTACAGTGCTCAGCAAAAGATTTGGTTCAAATTACCTAACCCATCACTACAAATAAAGTTTTGTTTTCTACTCTATTTTTAAAAAGAGATAGTTTCCAAAGTAATAGTGATCATTTTAGGAAAATTTTATTTTATTTATGTATTTTTATTTTATTTTAAAGAGAATAAAACCAAACCAAACCAAGCCAAATAAAACAAAACAGAATAAGCAGATCAGAACAATGCAAGTAACACAAGACTTCAAAATAAAACAACAGGAAATCAACAGTGGCTACCATAATGTCTCTAGTTTTCTTCAAAATAGTTGTCCATACCTTCACACACAATAAATTTAAACAAAACAAAGTAGTATAAAACCATTCAAAACAAAAGATTGAAAGGGTGTTATGGACCTTCAAAACCAGACAATAGGAAATCAAGAATGGCTACCATAATAACTCTTACTTTCTTCAAAATAGCTGTCCCTACCTTCACACATGAAATTAAGTAATAGAAAAAAGACTAAAACCAAGCAATACAAAGAAAAAAAGCATTATAGGACTTCAAAACAGAATGACAGGAAATCAGCTAATATCTAGTTTTCTTCAAAATAGCTGATCCTACTATAACATATAATAAAATCAATTCTTGTAAATACTTTAGGAGAAATTCTAGGCATATATAAGCCTATACATGTACATTTATCCTTTCTGTATTAGAAAGAAAGACAAAACAAAACAAATCAAAACAAAGCAAAATACAACAAAAACAAGAAACAAAAGAGACAAATAAATAACAATAATAAAAAATCCAATTAATAACAATATAGGGTTTCAAAACAAGGTGGTAGGAAAATAACAAAGGTTGACATTTTGCATAGTTATCTTCAAAAGAGTTACTCAGATTACCAGGTATAGACATGCAAAATTGATCTAACCCTATGAATACTGTTTTGTTCCAAGAACTAATAGAATTAGTAGGATAAGCATCTTAGCTTTCTTAAGTGTATATATAAAAATGTATATCTTTCATGTTTTCCCTTTCTGCTTTTCTTATTTTCCTTGAGATTTTTTTTTTAGCAGTTTCTTCTCCTTTCACAATATTGGCTGAAGATTTTGTATCTTATTTACTCTTTCAGTTTTTTTATACTAGGGAGATAATATGGTATTTACACATGTGAGTTTGATTTATTTCACTTATAAGTGTGGTCTCAAGTTGCATCCATTTACCTATAAAAGTCTAAGTGGGATTCTCTTTATAGCTGAGTAGTATTTCATTGTATAAAAATACCACATGTTTTTAATCCATTCCTCAGTTGATGGGCTTTGTGCTATTTCCAAGATTTGGCTTTTACAAATTGTACTACTGTAAACATGGGTGCACATATATCACTGTGGTATGATGTTTTCCATTCTTCTGGGAAAACGCCCAGATGTGGAATAGCTGGGTCAAATGGGACTCCCAATCCCAGCTTTTTGAGGAACCTCCAGACTGACCTCCACAGTGGTTGCATCAGTCTACGCTCCCACCAACATGCAGAAAAGTTCCTTTTACCCACAGCCTCTCAAGCATTTGTTACTAGTGGTTTTCTTGATCCTGGTCATTCTTTCTGGAGTGAGATGGTATGTCAGTGTTTTAATTTGCATTTCTCTAGTGAACAATGATGCTGAACATTTTTTCATGTATTTACTTGCCATTTGTATTTCTTCATCTGAGAACACTGTATTCATCTCAGATGTCCATTTTTGGATTGGGTCTTTGAATTTTAGGGGCCTGATTTTTAAAAAATTCTTTATATGTTCTAGATAGAAGTCTTTTGTTTGAGCAAGAGTTGACTAAGATATTTGCCCAATTCATGGGTTTTCTTTGCACTCTTTGGAGATTTCATTTGACATGCAAAAACTTTTTAATTAGATGAGATTCCAGTTATTGATTCTGGGAAGTATTTCCCAGATCCGTTGATCTTCAGATCTGTTTTTATTCCAGTAGCATGCTGATTTTATCACAGAAGCTTGTTAGTATAAGTTCAAGTTAGGGTTTGTGATGCCTCCTGCCTTACCTTTGTTGCCCAGAACTGCCTTTGCTATTCTAGGGCTCTTCTGGTTCCAGATGAATTTTAGGAATGATTTCTCTAGATCTGTGAGGTATGCTAATGGCATTTTGATTGAAATTTCATTAAATCTGTATAACAATTTTAAGAGAAGCACTGTTTTCACAATGTTTGTTTTTCCTATCCATAAACAAGGAATATCTTCCAATTTTCTGAGATCTTCTTTAATTTCTTTTTTCAGTGTACTGTAATTTTCTCTGTATTGTTGTTTTACTTCCTTTGTTAGATTGATTCCTAAGTGTTTCATTTTTTTGGATGCTATTGTGAAGAGTGTGGCTTCTCTTATTTCTCTCTTGGTGAGTTTGTTGTTTATATACAGGAATGCCATTGATTTTTGAGTATTCACTTAGTATCCAGCTATATTACTGAATTTTGTTATTACATATAGAGGTCTTTCAATGGAGTTTTGAGGGGTCTTCTATGGAGAGTATCATTTCATCTGCAAATAATGATAATTTAACTTCTGCATTTCCTATCCTTACTCCTTTTATTTCTCTCTCTTGTCTAATTGCTCTTGCTAATTTTCCAGCATTATATTGAATAGGAGTGGTGATAGTGGAAATCCTTGTCTTGTTCCTGATTTTAGGGTAAAGGCTTTCAGTTTTTGGCCATTTAATATGATACTGGCTGTTGGTTTGTCATAGATGTCTTATATTAGATTAAAGACCATGTATTCCAAGTTTCTATAGGGTTCTTATCATGAATTTGTGTTGGACTTTATCAACAACTTTTTCTGTATCTACTGAGATTATCATATGATTCTTATCTTTGACTCTATTGATATGGTGTATTACATTCATTGATTTGCCTGCGTTGAACCATCTCTCATACCTGGGATGAATCCCACTTTGTTGTGGTGTGTAATCTTCATTATGACTTTTTGCATTCTGTTTGATAGTATTTTTTGAGGATTTTTGCACTATGTTTATTAGGGAGATTGGCCTGTAGGTCTCTTTTTTAAGTTGTGTCTTTCTCTGGTTTTGGTATTAGGGTAATACTTATTTCCAGCAATGAGTTAGGGAGAATTGCTTCCCTTTCAATTTCATTGAAGAGTTTGAGAAGTGTTGGCATTAAATCTTCTTTAAATTTCTTGTAGAATTCATCTGTGAATACATCAGGACCTGGGCTTTTCTTTTGTAAGGTTTTAATTACATTTTCAGTTGCATTTCCTGAAACTGGGTTATTCAGCAGTTTAATGACTTCTTGATCCAGCTTTAGTAATTCATATGATTCTAGGAATATGTCTATTTCTTCTGTGTTATCAAACCTATGAGAGTGGAGGTTTTCGAAATAGATATTGGTGATCTGTATTTCCACAGGATCTGTAGTGATTTCACCCTTTTCATTCCTTATTGCTTGAATTTGAGTTTTTTTCTTTCCTTTTTAAACTAAGGTTGTCTAAAGGCTTATAAATTTTATTTATTCTTTCAAAGAATTGACTCTTTGATTCATTAATTCTTTGTATTGTTTTCTTAGTCTCTATTGCATTAATCTCTGCTCTGATCTTTATAATTTCCTCTCTTCTTTTGGCATTAGGCTTTACTTTCTCTTCCTTTTCTAGATGTTTGAGGGGTAGCATCAGGTTTTTTGTTTATGTTTATTGTGTTTTCCTGGTGTGGGAATTCACTACAACCATCTTACCTCTGAGGACTGCTTCCACGGCATCCCACAGGTTTTGGTAAGTTGTATTTGTATTTTTGTTTGCCTGTAAATATTGTTTAATTTCTGCTTTAATTTACTCTGTGGGAAATTTTCTGCTATTACTTTGGTAAATAGTCTTTTAATATCATTGGTGTTTCACCTTCTTTTTCATTTACACCTATCAGTCTTATATTGTTTTTCTTCACACCATCTTGCATCTGTAGAATTCTTGTTTCTTGATTCCTTGCTATTTTATATTTTTGATTCCTTGCTATTTTATCTTTTCTTTTCACTAATTGAAATCTTTGTCTTTGAGGTCTACCTTCACATTCATTGAGGTGGCTTTGCCAGCTTTCCATGGAATTTTTTACCTCCTACATATCTCTTTGAATCTTTTTCATGCATTGTAATTCTTTCTTATATTGTTCTTTCAAGGTTTCCACATTTTTTTTTTTTTGCTGTGGTCCTCTGTTTTTTAAACTATGTATTCTTTAGATGTGTCCAGCATGTCTTCCATTATGTTTACCATTTCTTGTTTTACCTGGGAGGTTATTTCTGATCTGAGTTCCTTTGCAGCTTCATGGAGCTGTTTCTTTACTTCAGTTGCTGTCATTTCATAAGTTTCAGTTGTGTGGCTTACACTTTCTTCTATGTCAGTGTCTCCTAGACTTGTGTGTGATGAACCATTGTTAGTAAGAAAGAAATAATCAGGTGCTTCAACTTTCTTCCAGTTAAAGTTTATTGATAACTTCCTTGATATTATTATTTTTTTTAATTACAAGCAATAGACCTTGGCTCATAGTTTGGGAAGTCATCTCTTTTTTGTCTGGTATAATTGAATTAGATTTGGAAAAGGTTCAGAATCTCAGTTTATCTTTGAAGTATCTGTCTGCAAGTGCTCTACCACTGAGGTACACTTTAGCTTTCATATATATATATACACACATATATACATATGTATACATATATATATATGTATACATACACATATGTATACATATATATGTATACATACATATATACATATATGTGTATATATAAATATACACATATATTGTGTGTGTATATATATATATATGTATAAATAGATTTAATTTTGAGATATGGCCTACCTAAGTTGATCAAGTTGGCCTTAATCTTGAGATCCTTCTGTAGCTGGGGCTACAAGTATGCACCATGACTGGCAGCTATTATGGTTTTTTGTTACCATATTTTTATTATTTTGCCTGATTACACTGAAGAGGGGGCTTTAATGGTTAAAAGAAAGAACTTTGGAGCAAAAAAAGGAGTTCTGCTCAGCCTTTTAAGTCAAGTGATTGTAGAACAATTGTTCCTTCTCTTTGATCCTTAATTTATCATTTGTATAATAGAAAGCTGAGTTCTGTTTACTTTTCTGTTTCTGTGTAGCCATCAGCAAATAGTCAACACTTTTTATAGCCTTGTTTGAGGAGCAGAAACTTTAATGGCATTAAAATTCCAATAATAACAGAAATACAATCTGTCTTTTCTTCACAAAAATATGGTGGAATTATAGTATCTCAAAGTTGTGAAAATACATTAATTTTTTGACTTATGATCCAAATTTAGTAAAAATTGAAGATAAAAAATAAAAATGAATCTACTTAAAATACACTATTGGAGAGAATATAGATTCAGGCATACTAATTATTGAAATGAATATTAAGTTACTGTGTACAATTTAACAACAGTAACTAAAAGCCATTACATTTTCATTTTGTGTGTGTGGACTAATTTATATGTAAATAGAGGCCCTGTAGTGTTACATAGACATAAAGTACTGTTTGGCTTATTCTGAGAAATTAACATGTTTCTGCTTAAACACTGTGCTTGTGTGCTTGAAAAGAACTCTGTGAAACATATTTTAGTATGTATATTTTAAAATATAAAAGGAATTATAAAAGATTAACTCAGCAGTTTTGTAGGATTGGCAGCTGGAATGAGAGTAGCAGAGTTTATGGCAACCTGAGAATTAAGAAGTCCCTTACCACTGACAGAGTTTAGGAAATGCTACCCTGAACCATGAAATTTTGGCATACTGACAATTTTAACCTGAAGGAAATTGAGAAAACTGCAGAAACATTTCTCTGATGTCTCTTAAAGAACTCATATGATAGATACTTTATCATTTTCCCAAGGTAAAAGGATGTTACAGAGAGAAGCCAAGAGCATCTGAACAAAAAGACCTTGCTAAGTTCCTCCAGTTTATTAGCATTAAGTCATATACTCCTTTTGTAGAAAAGCTCCCAACTTTGTTTTTAGCAATGATATTTTTGGATATTACACCAGAAACTCAAATAAATAAAGAAATGGAACTACTTGAAAGTGAAAAGCAAAGAAGCAGTAAAATGGTCAGGCTCATAATCAGGTAACATATAAACTAGGAAAAAAAATACATAAACCATATACCCCATACGAGAACAATATCCAAAATTTACAAGGGACTCCTATAATTCAATAACAGAAAAAAACCCCAATCTAAAAACAGGCAAAGGATCAATAGACACTTCTCCAAAGAAGACATAAGCAGGCCAATAGATCTAAGAAAAAGTACTCAGCATCACTAATCTCCAAGGAAAGGCACATTAAAACCACCAGGAGCTATCACTGCATACATGTAAGGATGACTGTTATAAAAAAAACACAAGATATAAACAATGTTGGTGAGAATACTAGGAAAAAAGAAGCCAAATACACTGTGATGGTCCTATGATTGTGTCAATGAAATTAAAAATAGGATTACCGTGTAATTTAGCAATCTCTGTTCTGGATTACACTCAAAGGAAAAGCAATAACCTCCTCTTAATGATCTCTAGACTTCCATGTTCATTGCAGCATTATTTACAACAGTGAAATATGGACACAACTTAAATGCTCATAGACAGATAAAGAAAATGTGATATGTGTGTTGTATGCACATATACCTTCGAGAAGAAATTTTGTAATTCGTCACAACATGGATGAATGTTGAGGATATTATGCTAAATGAAGTAAGTCGGGCACGAAAAATATTGTGTAATCACACTTATATATGAAAAAATTTTAAATGTCAAACATGCAGAGGCTGAAGTAGTAGTTACCACAGTTGTGAGTGGGGGTGGCGATGGAGGACAAGAGGATATATACAAAACATCAGGTATGTAGGAGGAATGGGTTTAGAGATCTAGTGTACAATAGGAGGACTGAAGTAATAAATTGTATTGTAATTAAATATTCTTCTTAAATAAGCAGATTTTAGCAACTTGTCATGAAAAAGTAACTTTGTGAGATGGTAGATGTTATTATGCTTCATTTTAGTAACCATTTTACTGTCTACACAGAGCCTATAAAATTATGCTGTAAACTTCAAATATACACAATTAAAGATATTTTTAAAAAGTAAGAATCAAAACACACAATTTCACATTGGTCTTGTCTTCATTTCTGAAGGTGTATATGTGATGTAAAGCTTTGATTAAATATATTTGTTATTTTTTCATATATTTACAAAAATTTACAAATATATTTGTGTGTATATATTGTATGTATATTGTGTGTATATATATATACATTTTGTATATATATATACATTTTGGGATAAATGAGGAAGAACTTCCTTTTCTCTCCCTTAAGCGTATGAAAGCAATTCACAGTTTTGTATTCTAACTCCAAAGCTTCTTGGAGTGTGCTGAAGACATTCAGTTGAATTCCAACCAATTTATGACAAGAAAATGAATGAGTGGAGTCCTGCAATTTATTAAATTTGATTACTTGAACAAACATTTGTATGCTTTAAAAGGTTACTGATAACTTCAAGATTAATCCATCATATCAATCAGTGCTTACCAGAGAAACAGATTTAATTCAAGATATATAAATACCTAACAATTTATATGCTAGGCTTACAATGGCTGCCTGAAGAATCAGGTGTAGAAGAATGCAAAAGGACTGCCTGTGTGCTGGCGACCCAAAGGATATAGTCAAAGACCTGGCGCTCATGGCCAGGTCCCACGCAAGTCTGTATCAGGAGGCTGAGAGGTCTGTGAAGCTGAAGGATCTCCCTTGGTCAGGAAGCTGAAGGTTCTGCCCTGGAAACCAAGAGTTGACATCCAAGGTGAAGGTGAAGACTGGAGCTCCTCCAAAGAAATGGAAGCATGGCTTCCTTCTTCATGTCCCCTTTTGTCTATTTAGGTGGCAAGCCTGTTCATTATTGTCACTCACACCCAGGGTAGGTCTTCTAATTTTCAGGAAATCCCTTCAGCCACACCCAGAAATATACTGATGTAATGTAGCTGAGCATTTCTTACTCAAAGTGACACAATCAGTTAACTATCACAATCATGTGTGGACTATTTGCTTAGCTCACTATTTCTAAACCCTTTTCATTGTGTGATAAACTTGTGAGTTGCTGGTATTGTGTTTTTAGTTACTCATTAGAGCAAATTATCAATTCACTCCCTTCCAACCTGCAAAAATATCTGCTTTGCATAATTTAAAAAACATGACTGCAAAAGGTTTTATTTTTAGGGTAACTGACATTTGTCACTCAACTTAGTGTGTTTTCTACAGACTTTGAAAGTGCTCAGAACAACTACCCAAAACCTTTGCTTGGAATACACTGATTCGCCATCATAATCATAATCATCAAAAATTTAATTCCATGTTGAGGAATCAATGATTTATGTATTTTTAAGAAATGGAACATATCATTAACCATAGATCTTTATTCTAGTAACCAAGTCATGACCAAAGGCACCAATACATATTGAAAGAGGTCACATAAAAAGTTAAAACTGTCTTTGCGTAGTCAAGAAGTCTAAACCTGGAAATAAAAATGACATCTGTGTGCTACACATCACTTAAATAGAAAGAAGCAAGTTTCGGAATTTATTATGATAAAGACAGGTATTTCACAAATACAGTGTGACTGCAAATACAAAAAGCTAGAGTGATGTGTGGCCCTTGATGACTGTCATTAAAACATAAAGCATTCCATGGTGACTTTTGAGGACCATTCTTTTATTGCAGTCAGCAGGCTGAAGGTAGAAAGCTTTGGGGTGCAGGTGTACTTTCACAGGTCTGTAATTTCGGGTATGACTGAAATGCTAATCATTCTAGGATTTGGTTGTCAAATGAGGGTTAACTGGGCTCAGCCCTGGTGTTGTGTTCTCACTTGACACTTTTCAGTACAATTGGAATTTTCTTGGAAAACTGGAAGCTGGAAGTTATCAGTAAAAGTCTAGTCTCAGCTGAATGTTCACACAGGTAGTAGCTTTAAAATTCCTAAAGGCAGTTCAGATCAGTTCTATACTATGTTGTTTCGTGTGAATTCTCTGTATGTGAAGATACAGACAACTCTTTGGAAGAAAACAAGAGACAGTATGATAGATAGTGAGGATCTCTGGTTGTCTTGCTTTGAAATTTATGTCTCTTACATTGCTTTCTTGTATTCTGTTTTGTTTTATTTAATTTTGCCCTCTTTAAAATAAAATTTAAAAAGAAATTCTAAAGGCAGCAATCAGGTAAGTGAGGGGTGATTACTATTAATGATTGGTTTTTATGAGAGTTTTATAAAGGAGCTTGTTGAATTCTCCAACGATGTATCAGAGGCACTGGGGGAGTTCTGGCAGAGTTAAAGGAACATGAATCTAAAGTGTTAGAATAACTTTCTATGGAAAGTGGAAAGACTGTGACTCTCGCAGTTTCCAGAACCTGATTTTTATTTTTATTTTTTCTGCGGTACCAGGGATCAAACTCACGACCTCACGCTTGCCAGGCAGGCACTTATGCTGCTGAGCTAAATCCCCGGCCCCCAGAACCTCATTTTTAAAATCGTGCACCTCCTGCAGGTAAGGCTGTGAATAACGTGTTGGTGCCTCATATTATCCAGACCAAGGTGCAGAAGTTAGGGTGACTGTAATTGTCACACTCAGAGTGTTGCTTGGATTCAGGTTTTGTTTTCAGTCTGAATTATTTTGGGGGTAGAGATTACTTATTTTTAAACTATCTTCATTTGTATGTGAAAAGGTGCTAAGCATGACCTTGTTGTTTGAATGCCCACTGCAGCCTTTGGCTTGAAAAATCTAACACATTTTGACTAAGTTCTTTTGGAGGCTCCAAATTGGTGAAGACTTTTTTAGAAATAAATCTTTATCAGGAATCCATGAAAAATGTTTGAATGATAAGTATTTGATTTTTCCAAGGGCTTCTTCACCTCTTTTACTTGAAGAAAAATAATGATGGATATGGTGTGTGTGTGTGTGTGTGTGTGTGTGTGTGTATTTGCGTGTGCGTAAGAGGAGGTTGGCTGTTAGAAAATTTTTTGGCTTTGGTTTTGTTCAAGGTGACCAAAGAATTTAGAAAATTTTAAATCGATATACTTTCATGAAACAAAATTATCCTTAAAACACCACAATATCAAACATCCCAATGCACTTCCATCCTCCTCAAAAATATTGATAGCACAAAGGAGAGTTTGGATTGTTTTTTTAAGCTTGACCAAATTATCTTTACTATTTAAAAAAAACCCTTCATTTTCCATTCCTTCTTTCTTTCCTTTCATCTGTGAATAGTAAGATGAGCTTCATATACTTGATTCTGAGATAGAAAAAAGTACAGAAAAACTAATATACAGCTCTTACTCTTTGCAGGAGGCTATGGGTTAGAAAAGACAAAAACATAGACCTTTGTCTTTTAAAAATAACTTTCTTTTTATGATAGTATTTTACTAATATTGTTTGCAGTTCACTGTGTTGAGTATAATACCAAGCTGAATCATTGTATTTTCATTAGCCCCATCTCTAACCCTGTGTTCTATCCAAGAACAAAATCCGTCTTGAAAGTTGCAGAACACAGTCATGCCCCAGCAGTCAGTGAGTCACAGAGAGATGGGCTAGATATTGTTTTAGAGTTTTCCATGGAGACAAAGTTACTTCCAAACTTGTACTCTGCAGAGTAGGGTACCTGTGTTAGTGTTTCCAGAGATGGACCTGGTATGCATGTTCATAATGCTAAATAACAGACCGGAGTTAAATATGGATGCATGGTGTTGCTGTGTGCCAAGACAGCATTGAGTGTTAAATATCGCTTCAGGAAAAATGTATTTACACACATGCTGACAGTTCATTTCCAGAAGGGAGCCTCACGTCTGCTCTGTACACTGCAACTTCAATCTTCCCACTGTGAAATTTTAGACAGCTTGTCTGCAGAGGCTCAGCCAGACCTATTAATATTTATACATTCCATTCACACTCCAGTCAGAGCATATAAGTTGCAGATCTTTCTGATTTGGAAGCTATTAAGATTCATGACCCCTTTAGCTATTTACTTCTGTTGGTCCAGGAGCCTTTGCAATCAGCTTATACTTAAGAAGGAAGCACAAATCATTACCGTTCAAATATTGTCCTGTATTGTGACCATTTGTAGTCTATCAAAAGGGTGTTAAGAACTTTAATGCATTCATTTATCTCAAGACACAGGTTATTAGATGAAGCATTCTTTTCTTGGAAAGGGATAGAATAGAAGCATTTCTTACACCAAAAATTGCTTTTTTAATTCCAAATTAGTGACTCAGAGTGAAGCTTTATATGCTATTAAGAAGTAATATCTAATCAATTTTTTCTTTTTGAAAGCAGACATTGATTGAACAAACGATGTGGGTGATGTCCTGAATGGGACAGAACAACAATGAAATGTTTGGATGTGTGAAATGTTTGTATGGCCTATCTCTGAGGAAATCTCATTCTCTTTATGTATTAAGTCTTGTATGTCTCTGGTTTATAAAGAATTGTGAAATTGGAGCAAGGTCTTATATTTAATTAATTCTTAGGATTATTTGATATGTTTTATTAGTCTAAAGACATTTAATTCTATTCTATCAAGATAGACTTATTCTACTGAACAAAAATTGAAAACATTACAAAAATTCATGGCAGATAAAGAGAGAGAATTAATATGTATTAGGTGCTCATTATAGACTAAACCGTTTACATTTATTAATTACTTTTAACCTTGCAAAAACAGATGTGATAGATATTATTGCCATTTTCTGAATAGAAATGGAATTGTAGAAGAAATCTAGTAGCTTACCCAAGGTAACACAATTAATAAATACAACTCTAACTCCATTTTGTGCTATTTCTAATACTGTACTATTTATATGCAATTTTACTCGCATTTCTCAAGAAATGCTATACTATGGCCACTGAGATCATAGTTTTTGTAGACTTACTACTAATAAGGAATGTTCCTAATACAAAATGTGAGGTTTGTGAGTTCCCAAAATAAGCGAAGACTGTTGCATTGCTTCCAGTACATCATTTATTTTCTAATCTTCAAGTCAAAACCAAGCTAAGCCAAACCAAATCTAAAGACAATTCCTATATAAAAACTACCATCACCACCATCATCATCACCTTTACCATCATCCCCACCACCATCTTTCCCATACTCTCCAACCACCTACAGGATAAATCATTAAATTCAATTAGACTGAAGTAGTTCTTATTTTCCTCTCCTTGAATTGTCAAATAAAATGTATTACTTATTTGGAATCAAAGACCAAAGCATTTTTGCAAATCTAGAAACATTTGCAAATACAAACTTTTGAAGACTTTTCCCAATATATCTATATTTTAAAATATTATTATTTAAAATAATTTGTTTCATTGGTGTTATTTTTGTTTGCTCTGAAGATGATCAGAGATGTTGAAGTGTGTAATTTCCATAGCTCCAGCTTCAGGCAGATGAAAGAAGTAATTTTTGTGAGAGCTGGGTTTCCTTAGATTGTCTCACAGTCAGGATTTGAGATTTGTGGGGAAGTGCAACTCCACAGAGACTGAGCTTTTTTTTCTTGAGAAAAAACAGCGGAAAAAATCAATTCCCTCACAGTGAACATGAGGCCTTAGTACTGGCCTTCTCTACTCTCAAAAAATAGGACCTTATGGTGACTCATGTTTAAATTTATTCAATGTTTGGTCAACTTCATGACACATCAAAATGGGTGAAGTAAATTTAAAGGAAAAAGATTCCAGGAAACAAGTCAATTCCTTTTATAGTAAAACAAACAAAAAAAGAACAATGAAAAGAAGCATGACAACCATCCAATACCATAAAAAAATAGTCTTTGAAATGCTGTTTGTTTTGGGGAAAAAGGCATATTTTTCATTCTTGCTTTATTATAATTTGCATCTTTTTGTTTTCATCTGGTTTTCTGAAGGTGGGGAGGGGATGAAATAACTTCTGATGGTCTTGATTTTATTTTCCATTTATGTTTTTTCTTTGGCATCACCTGGCATGTTGAGAAGGAGCTGTCTAAAGAGAACAGTTTGCTCTTGAGTCTTTCCTTTGAGATTTAAATTTAAAGACAGGATAATTCTGTTTCATTCAAGTTTTGGATTTTACAGTCCGTGAGGTCACTTCAAGATGATTCAGGCTTTGTTCTAAGAAACAGAAACAGTTTAGGTTTTCTTATGCACCACATGGTACAAACTTAACTTGGTTATACCTAAAATTCCCTGTCAGCTTCCTATTGCTAGAAGTGAAAGACAGTGGATGTTCAGTCCTTGAAGTATGTGCCCAAAAAGAATTTTGCATGATAGTCAAAATATTTCTTCCATGCATATTTTTACCAGAAGAAAGTTTCAATTGAATTTTGAAATATCTTATGTCATCCCTCCCTCATTCATCTTAGTTATTTTCCTTTCAAAAGGGGTTGTCATAATTGTGTTTTAAGAATCTGATACTACTTTAGAGAGACTAAAATAAAGATAAATATCTATCATATTATGAGAATATTAACCAGTATTATACTGTTAACTAATGTCACTCTATTATGTATTATGCAGAAAAGCCATAATTCAGAGCTCGAAGTCCCAAATCTTTGTTAATCACCTGTTATACTGGTTTTCTTATTCTCTTCCTTTACCTACTCCAACTCTCACTTCTTGCTTCCTGGTTGCCTCTTTTCACTGCATTTTCCTATCATGGCCCACCTGCTTTTATTTGTAGCTCTCTGTGTCTGTGATGGTCTCACCCACTGCGCTGTTACCTTTCAGAACAAGGCCAGTGCTTTATACAGTAATCCATTTCAAGCCATTAATTCATAGGTTCCATTAGTTTGGCACATGGTCATCTCTTTATAAACATCTATTTTGTGAATGATTACTATGTTGAATAATTAGTATTATCGCTTTATACTTTAACACGTGCTTTTGGGATACAAACTTTTCAGAAATGGAATCAACAAATTAATAATTTTCAGGCTTCATGCAGAGGAGATGGATTAAAGAAGTCCATCTTTCAAAAAGATTAAGACTGTTCTTCAAACATCATGAAAAATAAGAAGAGAAATAGTTCATTTTAAGAAAAGGGAAAACCTGTGGTTTCATGAGATACCTACTGGTAAAGAGGTAACAGTTTTGCCTGTAAATATTTTTAATACATCCAGGCTGGCATTGGACCAATTGCAGCAAGACTGGGCCAATAGTTTTCATGGAATTTCCTTTTAAGGAACTATATTCATCCTTTTCAGTACAGGTTCCCTGGAGTGTCTAAACTGATAGTGCTGTTAGACTCCATATTCTACTGATTCATCTTAAAAAACCAGTTCCTTAAGCACTGAGATTTCCACTTGCACCTCTTTCACAGCCAATTAAATTTTTGGTGACTATAGAGTGATGAATTGATGCCTAAGTCTATTTTCTTCTACTTTAACAGAATACCCAAGACTGGGTAATTTATAAAAATCAGATGCTTATTTCTTAAAGTCTGGAGACTGGAAAGTCATAGAAACATGGCATCTGGGAAAGGCATTGTTGACGCACCATAAAATGACAGAGGGCATCACATAGCAAGGATACAGGTTTGCGTCTCTCTTCCTCTTCTTATAACACCACCAATACTACCAGAGGATTTTATCAATTATCTCCTAAATGACCGATTTACAAATGCCATCAATATATAAATTTGGAGAGTTATTTTCTCATACATGAATTTTTGAAGGACATACTCAAACCATAACACATGAGTGCAAGAAGAGGATTCACAGCCAGAGCCTATGCTTTTGCACATCACCAGTACACTTTCCAGTACGCCATTTGCCTCCAGCTTAGTGAGACTGGGTTCCTACATTCTGCTTCCCTTATTTCAAAGAGTAGTTATATTTCATGGATTAAATATCTCATCACTGTAGGTAAGTAAACTGTAACACACACAAATCAATGGCATTCATAATGAATTTGGTAAAAAAATTTCAGTAGGCTCAGTGAGGTAAATCTAGCCTCTGAGTTTTGTGATGAACTTCGTTCTAGGAAAATTTTCATTAAATAAATCTCAAATACACAAATTATGGCAATAAAAATTGGGAGAATTTGTCCAGTTGACATTTAAGAATAAATGTGGTTTTAGAAAACTCAGTATTGGAGCAAAAAAGGTATTGAAGAGATATTTGTAATGTTTGGATGAGCTTTGTGTTTCTTTTCATTCACCTTGCTTCTATCCACAATAATATTTTTTAAAATTTTATTTAAAGAGAAAAAAAGCAAAACAGAAAAAAGGATAGAAATAATACAGAATTTCAAAAAAAAACATTAAGAAATCACTACTTGATAAATTACATATTGTCTTCTTAGAAATAGTTGTTCATGTTACAAAATTAAGGCATATAAAGTAAACAAACAGTGAGGCTGTAAACAGTTCTGTTCAACGATACAACAAAAACTTGGTAATATGGTTATCAATCCCATACACTTAAACATACATGCTGTTATATCCTTTAGCGCATTTTCTTTTCCTCCTTTTGCTTTTTAAGTACATTATCTGTTTAGTTATATCATGTTTCAGCTTGCTCAGTACCTTATTGATCTGTTTTGTTGTTGTTATTTCCTTTGTAATCACCTTATATAATTCTGTTGTTTTGTTTTTGAGTTTCTCGTCATCCATGTCACATGGATCAGCTTTGATGGAGTTGTGAGTTTTTGGAGGTATTTTGTTAACTTGTTTTCTCATGTTCTATTGCTTTATTTTTATTTAATTTTCATTAACTTGGAGGTGGTAATATACAACAAAACAGGATGGAATAAAGCCAATTGAGACAGTATAGTGAAATTGGCACAGAACATCACAGCAGGTCACCAAGAAGACAATAATAGGCACCATTGTATATCTCGTTATCTTCACAATAGTTGTTCTTCTATTAGGTACAGCAAAATCAAAAGAAATACACAACATTATAGCACACATCAAAACAGAATATTGAATAGAGCAACACCGTTAATCAGGACAAAGCAAAACGGCAATAAAAATATCTGCCCTCAGAGATAGTAGAAGGAAACTCCCCCCACTTGCTGGACCACATATGGTCACCTCCCAAGATCCCTGGATCCCGATTGTTAGCGGGGGGGGGGATATATATGGTATGTTTGATTCTAAGCCTGAGCCCCAGTAGGCAGCAGGCTGGTTACTGGTTGGCTCAGTGCCCTAAGATCCAACATGGTTCAGATCTCAGGAAATGCTGTTACTTCTTGTTTCCCCACCCTGGGGTGGCTGCAGCTTGCCAGACCACAGTCACTTACCAGGGCAGCAGGCTTACTCCACAATAATTATTTTTGTACTAGACTTAATTGTCTTAACTCCAGAAAGCCTTTGCAAAATTGTTTCATGTTTAGATTTCTAAAATACTGTGGCAGGGATAATCATACTTCAATATTCTTTCTGTGTCTCTGTCTCTTTTTTCCCCTCCCTCCCTTTCTTCTTTCTTTTATTCTCTCTTTCTTCCCCTTACTCCCCCCTCCCCCCAAAAAACCCCCCAAAAACAAAGAATTTTTATTTGTGCACCTGGATCCTGGAACAAATATTTAGGATTGTCTCAAAACTTATCTTTCAGGCAGCTGTGGTCACATGACTAAGTTCTGGCCTATAACATGTAAGGAATAGGGTTGTGGGGATGTGTGGAACTTCTGAAATATAATTTTTTCTTTTCTTTCTATCTTTCTTTTCTTTCTTTTTTTCTGTCTTTTTTTTTTTTTTTTTTTGGTTTCTTTGAGACAGAGTTTTGCTATGCAATTCAGCTCACTTTGTAGCCCAGGCTGGCCTGGAACTTGCCACAATCTTTTTGCCTCAGTGAAAATATTCTTAAAGGGAAGGATAGGTGCCTTACTGCACCCCTTTCTCCTTCTGCTGCTCAGAATGTGCACTGAGATAAGCAGATAGGATGAGGTAAGTGGATGAGATAAGTGGGTGTGGGCAGAAATTAAAGCTGGTAGGGCAATGGGAAACAAGGATCCTTGGTCTTTTGAGCAAGGAATGTACTATCAGCTTTCCATTACTGTGACTGAAAAGACATGAATTTCTGTGATTGAAGATATTGCCATTACTGCCATTTTTGATCCATGAAATGTGTGCCCAAATCTATGTTCCCCTCATACAGAGAATATAGAAGATTATTTCTAGTTTTGACAATGCTTAAAATAGTGACAAAATAGAAGCACAAAATTCTCTAGTCCATACATCAAATATGCCATGGTAGCTAAACTTACTATAATGAATTGACCATCTATTGATGGGCAAAAGCAAAGAGACAGTGCAGAGCTCTGTGTATCAGTATTTACTTTCTTATGCATCAGCACAGAAAATATTTGATATTCATCTTATCATTTTGTTTAAATTGGGACTCTATTTAAAGCAAAGACCACTATACTCTACTGTGTAGTTTTTACCTTGTTTTTGAGAGGACAGTTGCTGATAATGGGTAAGCTACCTCCTCAGGAAGAAGCTTTTAAAAGGAGTACCCAGCCCGCTAAGAGTTTGAAAAGATTTTAAGCCAGCCTCAAATTGCAGTAAATCTCAATCTTTTTATTCAGGTTAAACATTTATGGATAATTTTAAGTATGGGATATTTGGAAAGGTTTAGGAGAAGAGAACTACCTGAGGAGTTTAGAAGCCAAAGTGGGTAAACCTGATTCACGCAGAGAGGAAGAGGGAGACTTAGAGAGCTGAAGTCATGAGACAGGTGCTTGGAAGGGCAAATAAAACAAAGCAAATTTAGTGACTAGATGGTCTCAATTTCAGAACTTCTTAGGGAATTTTATAGTGTTTACTATATTAATTAAATAGTATCATATAAGAATATGTCAACCATATAGTTTTGGGACACGTGGCAAAACCAGACCTTTTATTTTGTGCTTCTTCAAAACTAATAATTTAGTTCTTTTTTAGTCTATATGAAGATTTAGGGACCAGGAGGCAAAAAAGATGGCAGACCAGTAGGTAGCAGGAGAGGGACCCTCTCTGAGAGAGACAGCTCAAATGCCAGAATAAAACACCCTGGAGAGACCCAAACAGAGAGAAATGGACTTCTACAACCCATGAAGAAACTAAAGTGCAAAAAACCGCTCGAATATGAGGTCCTGGGGCTACTATTAGTGAAGCCAAGATCAGTGAGCACGGTGCCCTCCTCGAGCCACCTGAATTCCTGCCCAACCTGAACAAGTGATCCACACCAAAGCAACTGGCTTGAGCCCCCGGAGCACAGAGCTGAACAGCCCTACCTGCGGCTCACCTGGACCGGCCCCACATGCAACCCACCCAGAGGCACCATGAATTCGCACCACAGCTGCGCTGAATTTGGAGGTCGGGGAGCCCAGCAGTTCGCAGGGACCGGCATCAATATGTAGTGAGTGAGGGGAATAAGACCCTCCCACGGGAAAGGGGCAACTGACTGGACGACATGTTGGATTTGGGCAGGACAGCCCTAACTCCATAAGGAAGTGGCTTCAATTGGTTGCTCTCCTCGCTGAGCAGATTGGTGGAATCTGCTTGGACTAGGACGAGCCCCATGCAGGGACCCAGTGAGTTGCTACAATTTAATTTCCTGAGATCAGTGCACACTGACACAGTGAAGGCCTGCAAAGGTTGACTGGCCCGGAGGGGAAGAGCCAGTGCACACTACCTGTGGTGAACTCTAATCTCTGATAACCTATTGAAGAGGGCAAAAGCTCCTAGCCTGCACCCTCTAGAGGAGCCTTAATTAACAAGAAAAAGGTCTGGGAATTATGCTGTACACTTGTATGGAAGGAACCAAAAACATGATGAAAGGGAGAAATAAGAAAACACTCCCAGCCCCCAACCCTGAGAACATTGATCTAAGAGAGGTAAATACAAAAGAGATTGAGGGCAGCAAACATGCAACATCAAATACAGCATTAGCGGACATAAAGAGATATCTTCAGGACCTTGTAAGCGGGACCAAAACTGAAATATTAATTCAAATTAAACAAGAGATAAGTAGATTAATAAAAGAAAGGCTGGGCACCTCTCAAGAAGACACAGAAGAATGGAGGAACACAAGGAGAGAAACATTTAATGAAGAATACAGAAAAAACCTAGAATTCATGAAGCAGATTCAAAGAGATTATCAGGAAACTAAAGACTCCATAGAAAGCTGGCAAAACTGCTTGAAAGAAACCAATGATAGACTATCAAAAATTGAACACAGGCTTGCAATGTGTGGTTATGAAAGAGAAGATCTCTTAAAAATAACAAGGGGGCAGGCAGTAAAGATACAAAGACTGGAAGACAACAAGAGGATCTATAACTTAAGAATAAATCATGTGAATACAGAAGCAGGAAACAAAACAGAGGAATTACAAAGGTGTCTCAGCAGTGTATAACAACATTAATAATTTGATTATGTTATTAATGTTGATTAATAACTGATCTTATTTGAATCTGGTTTGTTAGATTGCTACTTTGTATTGACTGATTTTATTTAAATCTGTTATGATTGATAGCATCAAATTCACCATGTGAATACACAGAAATTATTAAGGAAAATTTGCCAAGCATAGAAAAAAGAAATGATATGCAGTTGTATGAAGCATACAGAACTCCAGCCACCTACAACCAAAACAGAGCTACACCCAGACACATAATAATCAAGATCCCAGAAATTCAATATAAGAACAGAATATTAAAAGCCAGCAGAGAAAAGTAACAGATCACCTATAAAGGAAAACACATCAAAATCATGGCAGACTTCTTGACACAGACCATGAGGTCAAGAAGAGCTTGGAGTGAAGTAATTCAAACGCTGAAGGAGAACAATCTCCAGCCCAGATTGATGTATCCTGCAATACTCTCTCTAGAAATTAATGGAGAAAAAAGATGCTTCCATGACAAAGAGTATCTGGGAGAATTTGTGACTATCAGTCCAACCCTACAAAAAATGCTGAAGGACATTCTAGGGAGAGAGAACAAAAATCCTAGCATTTCAGGAACAGTGGCAGAGAGGCCTCAGTGAACGAGGCAGACAGTGGAGTGGAAGAGAAAAATAGACTATCAATGGCAGAAAGATAGAATAGCAGAAATGAAGCAGAGAAGATTGGCTATAATCTCTAGTATAGAGGGCCTCAAAACACTAACAGAGGGAAACACAGGCAGAGTATATCAGGAGACAGGGTCCATTGAGCTGCTCTATATAGGGAGGCAGTGGGAACCAAAACAAGCAGTGTACCCCATGGGAGTGAAAGGGGAGGAATTGTCTAAAAAAGGGAGGCAGAGGATACTGTTAATTGGGTAACAAGATTTAAAATTCACATTATTCTCACCACTCTGCTTGGATGGATTATGTGCTGTTCCAGTTTGTATACCTACACTAGACTTGAGGACATGGTCAGCTATCCCAAAAATAAGAGGGCATATTATGGTACTCATCCCTAATTTTCCTATCAACTTAATCTGAAGCCCTTTATAACTTATACTGTCTTACTTGACAGTATTTGACTGATCTTATTTGAATCTGGTTTGTTAGATTGCTACTTTGTATTGACTGATTTTATTTAAATCTGTTATGATTGATAGCATCAAATCTAAGAGTATAGGCAACTACACTGAAGATGACAAGATTTACTAAGATACCCACTCTGGTTTGATTATCACTTGCTTTTGAAGTCTTATAATGTCTCCAATGCTTTGTTTTTATTAATGTTGTTATACACTGCTGAGACACCATGGTAACCATTGTAGATCACCTAGTATTGCGGTTTTATGTGACTTTTTTGCCTCATGCTTTTCTAGGAATTGTTTTGCTTTATCTTGCTTTGTTTTGGTTTTCCCTCTAATACAGAAAGGGTAGATATACATGTAGAGACTTATGCATGTGTAGAGCTTATAAACAATTTACGAGAACCAACTATATAACACATGTTGAAAAGAACAACTACTTTAAAGAAAAAGAGACACTACAATACCCAGTGCTGATTCCATTATGTCATGATGTGAAGTCCAGCAAAACTATCACTTTTTGTTCAAAGTGATTTTAGCTTGCTTTTCCTTGTTTAAGTTCAACACACATTAAGGTATGGACAGCTGTTTTGAGGGGAATGAGAGACACTATGACAGCCATTCTTGGCTTCCCTAATGTCTGGTCTTGAAGACCTGAAATGCCCTCCTCATCCTGCTCAGATCAATTCCATACTAGGTTGTTTCATGTGAATTCCCTGTATGTGACAATATGGACAACTATTTGGAAGAAAACAAGAGTCAATATGATAGAGAGTGAATATCTACAATTGTCCAGTTTTGAAATTTTTGTCTCTTACATTGCTTTCTTTTGATCCTGCTTTGCTCTGTTCTGTTGTGTTTAATTTTACCCTTTTGATATAATTGCATGTATATTTGAGTGGTTAATATGGATGACCATATTGCTGTTTTTGTCAGATTGTGGAGCAGAATTGTTAACAGTCTCACTGTTTGAATGTCTGCTTTATATGTTTTAACTTTATAATTTGAACAACTATTTCCAAGAAGTCAGTATGTAATTTGTCAAGTAATAATTTCTTAGGTTTTTTTTGTTATTGTTCTTTTACTTTTTTTTCTTGGAATTCTGTATTGTTGCTACCCTTTATTTTGCTTTATTTTGTTTCTTTCTCTTTAAATAAAATTTAAAAAAATGTTTAGGGACCAGGGATTTAGCTCAGTGACATGAGCGCCTGCCTTGCAAATGTGAGGTTGTGAGTTTGATGCCTGGTACAAAAAAAAAAAAAAAGATTTAGAAAATAAATCAAAATAAAGTACACATAGTTATTTTTCAAAAGCACATGTATAAGCATTCCTGTAGGGTAAATCTCTAAACATTTATTTGTATTTATGAAGCACAAGACACTATGCTCATTCTTTGCTCATATATTAACAGCCACAATTCCTGCAACAATTTGTGAAATAGGCTTTTTATACCTACAGTTACAGATGAAGATCAGTGACTATTTCTATGTACCTTCTATTTGTAAATTGATTAGAACTGTTACTTGTTTATTTTCATTAATTAGGTTTAATTAAAGTTTTCATTGTGTGTATTCAAGTAGCACACTATGAGATTTTTGATATGTGTATAGATAGTAAAGTGATTACTACAGTTAAGTCAATTATCATACACAGTTACCTTTTTTCATTTTTTATGTTGTGTTTTTTTGGAGACAGAGTCTTGCTATATAGCTCAGATTGGCCTAGAACTCATGACAGTCTTCCTGCCTCATCCTCCCAAGTACTGCGACTGCAGGTGTGTGCCACCACGGTTGGCTCACAGTTATCTTTTGTGTGATAAGAGTATCTGAAATATATTCTTTTAAAAGAGAATCATGCTGTACAATAATTTTAATTATAGCCCTCATGATCTATATTTATTTATCCTACATAACTGAAACTTTGACTCATTTCTCTGTTTCCCCTTCTCTCTCCTTGCTGCCTCTTGTAACCACATTTACATTCTAATTTTTGTGTATTTGATTTTTTAAGATCCTATATGTAAAAGAGATTGTGAATTTTTTTTAATTTTTATTTTTTTATCAGTTCCAGGGATTGAACTCATGACTGCTCGCTTGCAAGACAGGCGTTTATGTCACTGAGCTACATCCCCAGCCCTGATTGTGAAATTTTTATCTGTGTTTCCTGTGTGCAACTCAATGTGTCTTCCTGGTTTATCTACCTTGTCACAAGTGGCAGGATCTTCTTCTTAAAAGCAGAGTAACAGGCCAATGTATATAATGGAATATATATTGCAATATCTTTACCCAATCATCCATAGTAGAAATTTAGATGTTTCTATATCTTAGCTTAAATATAAGTCTTGCAGCTGTAGAACTCCTAAAATAAATCATAGAGGAAAAGCTCCTTGATTTTGGCTTTTTGGACATGACACCAAAAAACACAGTCAACAAAAGCAAAAATCAACAAGTGAGACTATATCAAGCTAAATTGCTTTTATTTGGTGAAGAAACAATCAATAGTATGAAAAGGCAACTATAAATTGGATCAAATGTATGTGAATCATACACCTGGTCAGAAGCTAAGATCTAAGACATGAAGAATTCACACAACGCTATAAAAACAAATGATCTGGTTAAACCCAGGTAAAGATATGAATAGACATTTCTCCAAAGAAGAGATACAAATGGCCAACAGGTATGTGAAAAAGTGGTAACATTGCAAATGATCAGGGAAATACAAATCAAAGCCACAGTGAGATATCATCTCACACCTATTGGGGTGGCTATGATCAAAAAGACAAGAGATAATGAGTGTTAATGATGTGGAGGAAGAATAACCCATACACATTGCTGGTGGATTGCAAATGGGTGTAGCTGCTGTGGAAGGCAGTGCAGGTGTTTATTAAAAAAGTGAAAAATGAAGCTACCATATGAGATAGCAGTCCCACTTTCAGGTGTATATCCAAACATAGTAAAATCATATCTGTACTCCTATATTCGCTGTAGCATTATTCGTAATAGCCAAGACATGGGTATATCATCCCACTTAGTATTTACCCCTATTGCAGTATTTATGGCCATTTCACATCTGAAGAGAAAACTGGATTGGAGGGAGAATAAGTAACATGTCTAAGGGTGCAAAATGCTCCAGCGTGTTGGGCTCTAAGCCGGAGCCTCTCCTGAACTAGCTCCTGACCCCTCCCAGCACCTTTCCATCCCACACAGCCAGCAGCTCAGAGGAGCAGCCCAGTTTAGAATTACTCAACAATTGAACGCTGAATTTTGACAGTGTTCTCTACCCACTCTAAAAACTACTGTGATTATTATGTGCTATTTGAAAACAAGATTTCACTATGACTGTTAAAAACAGATCAAAATAAAATATGAAGAGGAAACTGAACAGTTGGTAAATTTTGCTTGCCAAATCTTGGTAAATTTTGTTTGCAGCCTCTGGGAACAATTTTTTATAGTAGCATTTACTATGAATTTAGGATTATACATACTAATGATGATCTCACACACTATTGATTAATTTAGGATCATAAAGAACTAAAAAATTAAATCCCTTAAAATAAAAGACCCAGTGAAAAATGAACAATTGAAATGAATAAACACTTCTCAGAAGAAGTACAAATAGTAAATACATGAAAAAATGTTCAACATTTCTAGCCATTAAATAAGTGCAAATTACAATAATACATATTATATTATCTTCAAGAAAGAACTACTATCATCAAGAAATCAAACAATAACAAATGTTTACAAGGTTGTAGAGAGAAAGGAACTCCTCTACATTATTAGCAGAAATGTAAACTAGTACCACAAATATAGAAAGCAGTGTAGATGTTCCTCAAAAAACTAAAAATAGAAATTTCACTTGGGCCAAGATTCCTCTTCTAGATATTTTCCCCAAAGAGTTAGACTTATTAAAAATTATACTCATATTTGTATCAGCATAATTCATAGTAGCTAATTTTGGAAATTAGCTTATATGTCCTTATATTAGCTTATATGGTTATATGTCTATCAGCAGATTAATGGCTAAAGAAAATGTGGTATTTATACACAGGTATGATTCTGCATTAAGAAGGAAGAAGTTTAGTCATTCATCAGTAAATGAATGCACTTTAAGACTAAAATATTAAGTAAAATAAATCAGACACAGAAGCTTAAATATCTCATGGTTTTTCTTATATGAAAAACACAAAATATAGAAAGAGCAAAATAATAGATATATAATAGGAAATAGAAAAATTTTTCCAAAAGAGAAGAGGGAAGGGGAAGGTGGGGAAGAAGGGGAGAAAAAGGGGATACGAAGTAAGTATTGGGAAGAAAAAAATGGAGATAATAGTTTTTGCAAGTAGAAAAAAGAACTGAGAAGTGGGAGGAGCAGTGAAGGAGGAAAGCTTTACTGGACGAGAAAAAGAATTAAGATGTGTTAGGTAAGTGTATCAGCTCCCCACAATAAATATAATCATTGTGTACTGAAAAAATGTACTAATAAAGGTAAATTTATTTTTAAAAAATCATCTATAGACTCAGTTTCCTCTGTTTAAAATATTTTTTGTATTTTGTTTGCTGGTTTATAAAATTTGAGAAGGCATAATTGCTGTATGGCATTTTAAGGTCTAAGACAACTTTCTTTGGTCACCTATACCACATATTTGTCTCCCTTCAGGAATTTGATAATCCAGAAATCATTTAGTTTTTCTCTTTAGCTTCTTTTTCAAAAATGTCCTTAAATCCACCTGTGACTAAATTATAAGAAGGAGACTCTCTCTACATGGTACTACAATGTTCTTAAAGAGTCAATAAACAAGTAGCAGAACTGCTAGCCATTTTATATTGATTTTTTCCAAAGTACTGGGTTATGGCTATCTTGTATTGAGTAGGTGCAGCTCACCACACAGCTCAGGAAACAGCCATGTTGTATAAAAGTAAGAACTGACTCATGTAGTTATGAGATAGAAAAAGTCTGTTTCGGCCACAGTGATGTATCTTGCTTAGTTTATAACAATGACGGCCACAAATTTACAGATCTAATACTCCCTCAAATCTAAATAAAGAATAATAGACTCTATGCATGTAACAAAAATGCTATGAGACTTCTAAAGCCTAAAGCCAAAGGAATTATTTTCCTCTCACATACTCCTTACATGCCAATAAGTACGTAAGCTTTTTCTCTATGTTCCCATCCCTAGATAATCAAAATCATAAATATGTATTCAATTGGCTCTATCTTATCAAGCTCACCCCCAAAAGACCCTTCTACATGTAGTTAAATATATCTCTATAACTCCCTGATTCACATATATTTACCCTAGCAATACCTTGAACCAACAGGAATGCTATTCAAGGAAAGTGTGTATTTATAGTATCACCTGACAGAAAAACAGAAGACAATTGCTACAGCTAAAACTGATTTCAAATTTTAGGCATTTGCTTTCATGCTTTAATTTCTACTTTTGGTCAATTACAAAATATAATTAGCTTGTAAATGGAGATATTTACAATAATACTATAATTTATAATATTTAGATATTATAAAATGTATATTCCACATTTCAGTGACCTATTGATAATAAATGAAGTCCCAATGCATGCTTCTGGTTATCATACTAAAATTCCTGGAGATACAGAATCACTGAACCAGAACAGGGTCTCGGAGCTACTCTATGAGTGTATAATTCTCAAATGAGCACTTCTAATTCTGCCTTAAGGAGACACTACCTACATGTAATGCTAATTTATTTGGGGATTATGAAAACTGTGGAGATCTTTCTCCAAGATGGCCTTGGATGAGCCTTCTGGTCCCTTCCTGCATTGTACCAGGGTTAATGTGTTAGCCAACAAATAAAGCATAAATGATGGCATATAACTTGCAAAATTGGAATCCACCTTGATTGTCCTATCTCTCACTCTCATGGATTACTTGCTAACTGCCAAGTCACGACCTCCACCAGTTGAGACCCATATGGTGATAAACTGATGTTTTCTGACAGCATTCACATGAATGAGCCTAGGTCCATGTAATATTCTTTCTCAAAACCTTTCAAATCACCACAGCACCAAACGTCTGTGTACCTTTAATCAGTATCAGTTGAGTCATTATGATTGTTAATAAGGAATTAGTTTAATCTCCTTAAGCTCCTTGAAAACAGAAGCATTATTTTTTAAGCATCCCTACCTCTGAACTCCCTCTCCTCATCTCCCAACATCATTCATTCACTAGTACCAGGACCCTAACTAAAAACCATTTGAGCAATTCTGTGACATGATCTATGCTAGGTCTGGAATTCCAATCTCTTTCTCAAATTCCCCTATATTCTAGGACTCAGAGCTAAAACTTACAATACCCAAATGTTGCAGCTATGGTTTTAGGTACAAGTTAGATTTTCAAGTAAGATGCACATTCGTGAGGTTTGGTGAAAAGAAATGAAGTTTTCATTTTTTCAGGTGTGATTGATAAGAAACAGGCCTAAGGTGAGCACCTATGGCAGCCAACGAGTTTCAAAGCTACAAAGGAAGTCACGAAGGCAATAATGATCACAGCAGTGGGGTTTCCTGACCTCAGGCCGCGAACTTACATGTAAGTCTCATGGCAGCTCCTGTCTTTCACCCTACCATCCATTCCAATGATCTGCAAACATCTAACTTCTAATAATGACTCTCTTGTGGGTAAATGACTTTGTTCCTTCATTGAGCTCTAGCACATTTACCATACAACCTTACTATTTGTTCGTGACTATGCTGATGACCTGATAATTTAGTTCATTCCTGATCCACCCAAAACTTGATGGACATTTTCTAGGTGAATAGATAGCAAAGAAACCAGGAAAGGAAGGAAGCTCATTTCAGTCTTTGGTAACAGGCTGTGTGTACTTCAGAAAGAAATGACAAGACAGTATACTCTAAGATCTAAGATCTGTAGTTAAGGATTGTGGTCCAAAGCTTCATTCAATACTTTGTGTTAGTGAAATGTCAGGTGAAAAGTGATTTAACCCAAAGTTTGTTGATTACTTTAATTGGTTCTGAGTCACAGAAAATGTTCCTATTACTTTAAATAGAAGTAGTGGGAAAGGTTAAAAAAAGACTGTGATGGTTAACACTTTTTCTTAAATGTTTTGCAGTGGGACAAACCACAGCCATATTGCCACAAGATCCTCAAAAACATTTAAGTAACTACTACAGCACTTTGAGGCCAATTTAGGGAAGTAGAAATACTTTCAATGCCTCTGCTTGCTACAGCAAAATTCAGAACAGAAAAAAGAGGCATTAACAGAATTTTCTTGCACAGCCATTATAAAAACCTCAGGCTTCCAAATCATTCCAGCAAAGCATACTTCTTAACTCCTAGAAGACATAGAAAATTATTTTTAATTAAATGTATAATGTTAATCAAAGCTAGCACATTAGTTTTCCATCAAATTTATGATAGAATGGAATTATATTTTTAACTGTTATGGGTATACTTCATAGTACATTAGAGCTTCAACTACGGTGCCCATTTTTATAGCATTCAAATCACTATTTTATAATTTCAAATTATTATAAATGTTTATAGTAGTTGTAGCTTTATCATATGGCTAATAATGTTTTTAATGCTGCAGTGCCCAAAACTAAGTATGAAGCACATACCCAATTTCATTATGTTTTTTCTTCATGAATGTCAGTTGTTTTATACCCTGGAACATGCTGCAGTCAAACCTAAGCTTTGCCTCTGCTTTTCTTGGCATTCCCATGGGACTTAGAACAGTGCTAGGCACAGAGGTGTCTAGTAATTTCTTGTGACTTGACTATATGCTTCCATGGGAGTACATCAAAAAGAAAAAAAGCAGTCCTTAAAAAATGTAGTGATTGGGCTGGGGATTTAGCTCAGTGGCTTAAGCACCTGCCTGGCAAGCGCAAGGTCATGAGTTTGATCCCCGGTACAAAAAAAAAAAAAAAAAAAAAGTAGTGATTTCCTGACTTGTCATGCTCTCCTTATTCCAAGTGCTTTATTGATGTCCTTTTTATATACGGAGGCTTTCCTGACCTCAACGATAGACCATGAAATACAAAAGACTAACATTATGAATCTGCTAATAATAATAACATTAAAATGGGTTCTCCAGCAAATCTCCTTTTTGCTCTGTCTCTATACTGATTGCAATTTTTATAATTGCTCTCTGTGCCTGTGAGCCAGCCCACAATCAGGTTTCATTGCCTCAGTGTTACCTGGTTCTAAAACTCAGTCACTCATTCAACCAACATACACTGGGGACCCACCCTGCCAAGCATTGTAAGACACCAGAGCATGTGATTAAAGTCTGCCCAGGATTTTCATACCCCAGCGTTACCTGTTAGTAGCTGTAAGGTTTTGAATAAATTGTTTAACTTCTCTGCACCTATGTCATCATTATTACAACAGAAATTAAATTAGTACTATCTCACAAGATCATTTTAAAATTGAAAGAGTTAATATAAGCCATTTAGAATAATATCTGGCACACTAGTTTTGGAGGTTCAGAATTGAGCAGGTAATCTTGCTGTCAAGAAAATCATATTCTGGTTAAGAAAGTAGGCCATCAATCCATGCATTACTTAAAGTATGAGTATTGTTACAAAGAGAAGCGCAGACATGTTTTAATAGGATCAATGCTCTAGAAAGTCTTCCTATGAGTCAGTATTTGATCCCAGCTCTGACTCAAAAGGTCAAAGAAGACATTCCAGCAGAAGCGATGATGTGGAAAAGGCCTGAAGCAAAGGCTGGAAGTGACCAGAGGGACAGACAATGGTTGCGGGAAGCTGAAGGAGGAGCTGATATCAGAGGGACAGTAACAGGAAAGTGTTGACAGACCTTGCCTGCCCACCTGTGAACTTTAACAATAACCACTGAAAAATTTGGACCTTTAAAAGATTTTCATGGCCTGAAAATGAAAATGAAAATGAAAATGTGTCAGGCAGCTCTAAATTTCAAGATCTGCAGAGATAGATAGGAAACCACCACCCTATCCACCTTCTCCTCGTTATCTGTTGTCACAGTATTTACTGTTTGTCAAGTAGTTGCTTTGTGCCCCCTCCTTGCCCAACCTTAATATCCTTAATGAAGTTGAGTCAAAATAATAACTTTAAAATTAGGGATGGCTTTTATATTCCATTATGAATACTATATTAAACTAGGACTTCAGACCATCTATATTTGAATAGCTGTACTAGAAAATTAGTAATGTGGCAGCCTCCATTGTTCTATGGAATTTCCATTCATTTGTGAGGTGAATCTGTCCAAAGATACAGATGAGTATCATAACTCTATTTTTAACTTCCTATTCTTCCCAAGTGAAAACAGGTTAATTATATTTCAGAAGTAACCTTTTCTTACCTTTAGATTAGTAATGGTGTCAAATAATTTCATAATGGGTAATAAAACTCCCATTAGTGTTATAAATTGTATTAGTCTGAACCTTTTCCAAAGTCTTCAACTATTTTAGCTGATATTTTAACTGTCTTAAAATTAGGTTGTAATGTACTTTAAAAAATTTCTTTCATAGTTTAATCCCAGTTCACTGGAAAGTAGTGATCTTAACTACTATGCTGAATTAGTTCAATTTACCCTCATTTATATAAACCATTTAGTAATTTTTTATCCAACACTTTTACCATTTCTGCTCCTGTATATTCTGAAATAGGTCCTTATATGGCAAAAAACAATTCTAATTGTTCAAGAAGTCTCTCTCTGCCTTAGAACATTCCATGAGTGCCTACTCCAGAGGAATGTTGGGTAGAGAAAAGAATTGCCTTTAGAGTAAGCCATTGTAATTACACAGCCTTTCTTGTGTGGGTGTCTCTGGACAGCTGCGTCAACTGCTACTCATTACTAAAAACTATCCTTTCTCAGCAAAATGCTGCCCCAAACAAACTTTTATGCTTACAAGATCCATACCTCCCTATGAATGTCACAAATACTTTGAGGGAAATTCATTATTTGAATTACTCTGAAATATCCCTCTTTGGGATTCAAATCCATAGCCTTGAACTATGACTACATGAATGCAAAATATTTGTTTGAGAATTAACAATATTTAGTCAGCCTTTGAAACAGTGAATCCTCCCAAGATGAATAACAAATTTATTAAACATTTTACTAATGTCATAGAACTGATATGCTCAAGATTGACAAAGATTTTTTTGCTTAACTAAACTTTGGTAATTCCTGAACCTTCTCCTAGATTCATTTAGGTGTGTCTTATAAAATCCAGTTTTAACAAACACTCTATTAAATGAGCAAGAATCTCTAACTTTATCAGGTTACTTCATCTGCCCCTACCCCCTAGATGATGTCTGATCATCCTGATCTATTCCTACCAAGTATCCTGTTGGACTGGTTTAAACAGCATCTGTCTCTCTTACTCCTGGTATTACCTGTCAGTAATTTTCCATCCACTGATCCCTACCTCTGCTTCTTGGCTAAAAATTCTCCACTGAACTCAATTTTTCTACTCAACCACAAAGTTCTATTGTGTTCCTTGTGCTTATTGTGATAACCCTGAATAAAATCTTTTTACCAAGCTTTAGCTAGTATCGTTGAATAAACTTTTCTTTAGTAAGACAAAAAATTTGACCTGTAGCAAGTTATATTAGGTTCCTTGATGCCTAACAAATTACAACAAATTTGGCAGCTTAAAATAATCACTTATTGTCTCATGTTTTTCATGGCTCAGAAGTCTGGGCAAAACTGAATAGAATCCTCTATTTCAGTCTAACAGAACTGCAATCAAGTCTCTAGTCAGGCTATATATTCATATGGAGGCTCACCTGAGGAATAATCCACTTTAAAGCTCATTTAGGTTGTAGGCAGAATTAATTTCCTTGTCTCTCACTGAAGTCTGTAACATCTTGTTGGTGACCAGCTGGAAGCCTAACTGCTAGACCAAGAGACCAGCCACCTTTCCCACTGGCCCTGTTCATAAGCAGTTCATAACATGAATTTTGCTTCAAGGCCAACAGGAGACTCTCCAGTCAGTTAAGACTATGTTTTTATGCAGCAAAAGATAATCATGAGACTAACATTTATCACCTTTGCCATATTGTATTTGTGTAATAAAAGTCATAGATTATACCCTTACTCAACAAGAGCAGATTACCCCAGAGGGACTCATTAAAGCTCACTGTGCCTTGTGTTTGGCAGTTAGGGGCTTAAGTTCTGCAATACCTTCTTCCACTGAATATGTCCCACTTTATTATTCATGGAATGTGCCCCATTTTATTAATATTATAGAGTTTAAATAATCTTACTTAACTTTTATTCATTTTGGGGATTCACCACAAGAAAATCACTAATATCATCTGAAATAAAATTATTTCAAAAGAAAACAATTACTGGGGTTGGGGAAAGATGGTGGACCTACAGGTAGCAGGATATGGAGCCTCTCTGAGAGAGACAGCTCAAATGCCAGAATAGGACACCCTGGAGAGACCCAAACAGAGGGAGATGGAGTCTCTCAACCCAGGAAGAAAATGAAGTCAAAGAAACTACTCAAATATGAGGTCCTGGGGTTACCATTAGAGAAGCTAAGATCAGCGAGCACAGTACTCTCACTGAGCTGCCTGAATTTGTGCCTGAGATTGACTTGAGTGACCGAACCCATGCCAATGTGACTGGCTTGAATGGCCCTGAGCGTGGAGCTGAACAGCCCTGTGCAGGACTCGCCTGGAACCGGCCCTGCACATGGCCCACCCAGAGGCACTGTAAATTCACTGAGGTCAGAGGTTGGGGAGCCCAGCAATTCTCAGAGACCGGCATCAACACATGGCTAGTGATGGGAATAAAACCCTCCCTTGGGAAAGGGGTGACCAACTGGATGACATATTTGAGTTGGGCAGGACAGTCCTAACTTTGTAAGGAAGTGGCTTCAGTTGGTTGCTCCCCTTGCGGAGAGGATTGGTGGGATCTGCTTGGACTGGGCGGCATCCATGGCCGGGACCCAATGGGTCATCACAAATCAATTAATTCCCTGAGCACAGCACACATGGACACAGTGAAGGCCCACGAAGGTTGACTGGCCCAGAGGGGAGGAGCCAGCGTATACAGCCCTTGCTTGCACTTCACTCTCTGATAGCGGACTGCAGAGGGCAGAAGCCCCTAGCCTGTGTGCTCCAGAAGAACCCTAACCAACAAGAAAAGAGGCTGGGAATTACACTATACACTTGTATGGAAGGAACCAAAAACATGATGAGAGAAATAAGAAAGAGCCCCTAACCCCCAACCCTGAGAATACTGATCCAGGAGACGTAAATATAAAAGAGATTGAGGGCAGCAAACATGCAGCATCAAACACAGTGTTAGCCGACATAAAGAGATATCTTCAGGACCTCATAAGCAGGACCAAAACTGAAATATTAATTCAAATTAAACAAGAGATAAGTAGATTAATAAAAGAAAGGCTGGGCACCTCTCAAGAAGACACAGACAGAAGAATGGAGGAACACAAAAGGAGAGAAACATTTAATGAAGAATACAAAAAAACCTAGAATTGTCCCACATGAGCCCAGATAAAGACCCAGAGCTCATGACAATGCCTCCCACGAGTACAACTGGAGGTCTAGAGCCCACAAAAAGGACTCACGCCAGTCTCTTTTATGGATCCATGCTGGGAAGGCCCAAAGGTCAGCAGTGGAAACTGGAAGCCGGCAGGGTGAAGGAGCTGTGCTGATAGGTTGAGGGTTCTATGCTGGAGCCGAGAAGTCACACTCACAACAAACACCAGGGCTGTCCTGCAAAGCACCACAGCCATCCTCAGCGACATGGAGGTCCCGAGCTCCTCCGACAACAAGCATAGTCGAGTACATGCCAGGAAGCCAGTGTGACGAGTTCATCCTGGAGACCAAGCGGCACACATCTTCCCCTCCAGAGCCAGGAAGCAACACATGATGTGAGGACCAGAGCTTCTCCAGGAGAACCTAATGGCTCAAACAGCAACTCATAGGAGACCTCACAATGTGTCAACACCCTCAGTGCTCTTCTTTCTCCTTCTCCACGTCTCCATTTATGCTGGCAGCCTTCCTCTTGTGAAACATCTCCACTCAGCACCACGCTGATGTAATCCAGCTGGCATTAAGTTGATCACCAGTTCTCAATGCATAACACTAACTGAGCATTTTGTTTCTTAGGATTATTATCTGTTTAGTTACATCTTTTTTGAATTTGCCAAATGCCTTATTGATCTGCTTTGCTATCTCCTCTGTTGTCCTTTAAATAATTTGTCTGCATAGCTTTTGATTCTCCCCTTCTTCTCAATGCCCCCTTGATTGGCTTTGTGGAAGTTGGAAGTTTTGGTGGCACATTGTTGCCTTGTCTTGTTTCTATCATTTTTTTATGTTATGAGTTGATTATGAAGAAAGATTTTTTGTTAGTATGGAGAAATTTTTAGTTAGTGTCTGCTTTTCAGTGATGCACTATGGAAGCTGCTAACTATCTTTAGGACAGAGACCTTTGCCTCTGTCCCAGTATACTAGGAGCTGGCAGTTTGACACAACCAGAAACTCCATGCCACTGAGTTGGCAGGGGGTAACTGTGGATTCCCTTTCTATTGCAGTCTAGGCCACTTTTGATAACAGCACAACAAAGCAACAAACTGAGTGCTCTTGAGATCTCAACAGTAAAATTATGAGAATTAATACATTACCATTTATAAAGTCAAAAATTAAATTCTCTAAAAATTTTACCAGAGAATTTCCTGCTTTCTCACTGTATGTGTTTTAAAAGAGTCTCCTTCAAGATTGTTCAGTGAGTAATGCAGAAATTCATAAAATCTCTGGTTCTAGAAATATTATACCAGTAACCTAATTTCCTTCTCAAGTTACTTATTTGATCTCAAATTATGATATTTGTGCAGCAGGATAAACACTGAGTGGTTAAACTCTACAGGAATAGGTTTTTGATAAGTCAAAGAGTATAGAAGGACTGTCAAGTTCTGATTGTAAATCCATACCACAGAAACTTGATCAGCCAGCAGAGAAGCTTTGTATTAGTGGCTGATATTTATAGCTGTAGCCTGGTTCTCTTCCTCCAAATACAGAGCTATAAACCCTTTAACTAGCATCTTCATTTGGATGTTTGAGAAACAACTCAAGTTTAACTCATCTAAGGTAGGACTCTTGATCATCAATTTCAAAGTTGCTTCTCTTTCATTTTCATTTCACCCTTTCTATATTTGGGTTAAAATCTGTGAAGACTTGGGTTTCTTTCTTTTGCATCCCGTATCTAACTTTCCTGTCACTTTTATTGGTTCTATCTGTAAATATGCCCACAGACTATCATTGTCACTACCATTGCTACTTTCCTGAACTGAGCCACTGTTATCCACAATAGCTTCCTAATTCCTGTCTGCCTCTTCCTCATCATGCCCTGCTGGCCTCAGTCTATACTCAACACAACAGCCAAAAAATTCTTCTACACTGTAAGTCAGAGTATGTCACTTCTCTGTTTAAAGAGTCTTTAGGCAGTCTTTAAATTCACCCAGTGTGGAAGTCCTTACAATGATTTAGAAAGTCCGACGTGTTTTCTCTTCATTGTTTTCACCTGATATTCTTCCTGCCTTATGATCATGTCAGCCACTCTGGCCCCCTAGCATTTCCTCTAACATGCTAGGTATGCTTCCATGTTACAGTCTTTAAACTGGTTCTTACTTCGGCTATTTTTCCAGACAGTTGCCTGGTTTGTTCCCTTATCCTCTAAAGGATTTATACTCAGATGTCACCTTTTGGGTAAAGCTTTCTTTGGATACCTTATTTAAAATTATAACATGTTCCAACTTTCCAATTCTCTTTCTCTCTCTCTCTTGCTTTATTTTACTTTTCTTCATTTATCACCTTTTTAATGTACTACATTTTTAGTCACTTTCACTACTATTTCCTAGAACTCTGCCTGACTCAGAGTAAACACTCAAATAGTTGCAGTGCAAATGAATAAACAACCACTATTCTTACCTGTTTGTTTAAGAAGTCTTTGGATTGGACTCTGTCATCCCTTTACCCACCTGAGGTTCAAAGAGTTCACTTTGAGAACTGAAAGTTGCTTTCTGCCTGGGGTGGGGGAGAGGATGTGCTTATCTTCATTTGTGTAAACAGCTTTGGAGGAATACCCTGTTACTCTAATAAAAGCAAGTCTTTCTTCAGAATTTATTGACCAAGTGCCCAGGTAAGAAAACAACCCACAGGGTAGTTATGGAAGGATTTCCTCTGACACAGGAGGATCTCTGAAGATGTGGTTGGGATAACACCATAAGAATCTAGTTAATAGGTGGAATGGGAGACTCACTGCTCTTGAATGAAGACACTATAACCCAGGTACAGGGTTACTATACAGAGAAAATAGATACAGGTATGCTTGTCACTCATACAGTCCTTTGTGCAAAGAAGGTATGCAGGTTGGAAACACAGTTTACTAATTCCCTTTTCCTTCTCTGATCACTCGTAATGTTTTCTCCTGAGTTTTATGAGTTATCTGTTTTATTTAGCATTGTTTGACCAGTAGTGGAAGTCATATAGTGATAGTTTCATGATGTTAAAAGTGTTCTTGTGAATTAGGAGCTTGACACTGATCAAATCTGTAGCTAACACCCATTGAGTTGGCAATATTTTGAGAAACCCAAATATTTTTTGGAAATTTTTTATTCCTTGAGTTTTAATTTGCAATGAGGTCTCATTTTCTGAATGTAAAGGATTCCATATTTCTTGCTGAAAAATTTGACATATTCTATACTTTAGAGCACAACACCACAGAGGTAACAGTGAATTCAACAACACAGACTGTTCATCAAAAGTATTATGCATCATTCTTATGCTGGTACCCTATCAAATGATTGCTATGTAGGCAACATATGGTGTTTGGAGATAGAAAATACAAATTGGGGATCCTGTAGAATTTAATTGAGGCTTTTTTTTTTGGGGTATCTGACTGAATGCATTGATGTTGCACTCATAGGTTAAATGCTGTGTTATATTCTAACAGTGTTTTCCTTCCAGAGTAATTGCCTCATCTTTCCTGGATTTAGCTTTAAGGAGTCTGGGTCTAATCATGATTGACCTTTCTTGATAGTTGGTTTTGGTTCTGGAAGTCATCAATCATTGATCCATAAGCTCCTTGGGAAAGACTGAGTCATCTGCCAGGTGAGGTTTTGGTAAGGGTGAGATCCAAAGACTGGAGACTATCATACAAGAGTTTCCTTAGGGATGTAGTTTTATAATTCCTTATACTTTATAAGGTTCTATCTAGCTCAGTCTTTAAGTAGTTGTGGGATCTGGGGCAAAGCAAATTCCCTTATTAACTTTTGTTTTCTTCATTGTTAAAAATGAGTGGGCTGAATTAGTTTTCTCTATTCTGCTTTGTAGTTGTAAAGTATCGGGCTATCAGTTAGCTGCTTAACAGTAATGACCATTCACCTTTCTTATTCAACATAATAACATTAATGTAATACCTTCGATTGCTATGATGCTTTATTTGTTTTTAACATCCACAGAAACAACGGCAGAGCTTTAGCTACAAATCATTCAGCACCTCTACAATAAATTTGCCTTTTCAAGGAGTGGTGTTCAGAAAAGCTTCCCAAGGAAATGATCCCAGAGCAAGAGCTTGTATAACATTTATAAAGAGAAAGGAAGAAAGAAAGGCAAGGGGAAAAGGCAAACTGTTTCACTTCAACAAATAATGAAGATCAGTTTGTTTACATGCTTCTTTACATTCCTAACACTTTAAAAAAGCTTTGTTGCTTAAACTGTAATTTCACAGTCAATTAATCTACCACATATTGTATGCTGTTTTCTGTAGGCTGCTGTTTTAGGGACCCAAATCTCACAAACTACAAGTATTTTTTTCTTTCTCTTTAGGTTGATTTAAATGTCACTGCTGCCAGTGGGCATCCAATTTGTAGGGGAAGAAACTTTAAAAATGAAATCTTGAAATAAAAGAGGTTTTTGTCAGATATAGTTTAATGTAAAATATGCATTTTTGATGTTGAGCTATCACAATATGGGATTTGGATCTAAGAGAGCAGTATTTGTTCTTCTTCATTAATGCTTTTTGTTAAATTGCAGAGTAGTACTGAAAAATTTTAGAGAAAATGACATAGAAGAGGCATGTGACTATTGTGAAAATCCATGAGAAAATAAATAGGAGCTCCATGAGCATAGGACCTCCATGCTTGGAAGAGGTAAAAGGGAAAGAACCCAGGTGTCAAGGTTCCCATATTTGAGTACCAGCTCTGCTAATTGGTGGAGCAACATTGAGTGAATCATTTCATTTTGTTACCTGCCAACTCCCTCTGAGAATTGACAGGGCCACTTGATTGCTGTGCCCTGTGTGTTTCTAATGTACTTAATTTCAATCTTTTAATAAATCTTAATTGTTATTAGAAAAGTATCAGTGAGGAGCTATGGGAATAAATGCATTTTCATGTCTACATATTTTAGAATGTACATGAACCTACATTAAAAAAATAAAAACAACTTGGTAAGTAACTATGTTTTCTATAGAGTTTCTATTAGGATGGAGGGCTGCATGGGACATGAAAAACATTGATCCATTGTGTTGGCAATGCTTATGTCTTCTCCAATCACTTTGCTTAAAAATACTTTAGGGGTCATCATGCAGTGTTTTAGTTTATGTCTGAATAAGATCATAAACTTCACAAGGCAGGAATTCTGTCTTTTGTGCTTTATGTTCTAGAAAGTACCATATACATTTACACAGCTCTATAAATTAGAAGAATAAAAATAAGTGCTGATCCAACATATTCATCCATTTAATATTTAGCATATTTTAGTGATGCCTCCACTATTTTATCTTCAGATATTTCACAGTGTTTGGAGTTTTCATGATGATCTCTCAGAGACAGACTAAGTTTAAAATTTGCCTTTTGGAGGGAAATCAATCCTGAATGCTCCTTCGGGGGCCCATCCTTCACTCACTGAAAGAATCACAGCTGATTTACTTAGAGGCCTCCTTAAGGCCATTTTCTGTTGCATTAGTCAGTTCCCTTTGGGTGACATCTAGCACTTTTCATTGCTATGTATACTTTTCCAATTTTGCACAATTTGTAGGCAGCTCTTTTCAGATCAATCTTCCTGAAACATTGATTTCATCATGCCGTTTTCTTGCTTGAAGACTTGTGATGTTTCTAAAACTAAATCTCAACTTCTCACCTTGGAATTCAAGTTTTATCAGCAGGGAAATATATACTAGTATTTTCTATTTGGAAAGCAAGCAAATTAACAAACTAACACTTTTCTTCAAGTCACATTTCCTGTATCACTGCTTTGTCTCTGTTGCTTGTATAGCAAGGATTCTGGGGAAAGTTTTATACTCAGTCCTCAGCTTCTTATCTGCAAGTTATTCTTCAAAACCCTTCCAATGTAATCTTTGAGACTCTACTGAAACTACTCCTTTCACAACTACCAACAGTCTCCATGTTCCCAATTCCAGGGACCATTTCCCTGTGTTCCTAAATTGACCTCTCACCATTTTCAGAACATTCTTTTGATTTTCTTTATGGCTATATGACTACTGCTTTACATTCTTTTTCTGCTTCCTTTCCTAGATTTTAGAACGTTGAAGAGTTTTCAAGCTTAGTCTGGAGCCATCTTCTCCCCCCCCCCAGCATCTCATTTTACTTAGTCCCATTGCTTTAGATATTCATTACAGGTTAATGGTTATTTTTTTTAAATATCTCTAGATACTCTCCTGGCCTTCAGACTCCTATAATCAACTGTTTTCTTTCATTATGTGTTTAAGTTTTGTAGCTTGCACAAACTGCCTTCCTTCCCAAAATCCTTCTGCAGTGCAGCTTTGGTATTGTTTGGGGGTAACAATGTGCACAGCTAAAAGCTTCATTTTCCAGACTCCTTTGCAGCTACAAATTAGCCATGGAAAATGTCAACCAAGAACTTCAGTGGATTTCTCAGCATTGGTCAGCCTTCATGTAGAAATATTTCCTTCCTTATTCTGTTTCTATTTTTTTAATCCTGCCTTAATTCAGAACCAGAAGATGAGGATGTCACACAAATTATATTCATGGAATGACTATAAGAATGTATGCCATTTATGTTTTGATGCTTGAGCAGGAAAAAGAAGTGTTAAATAGTATGAGCCCTGAAATGTTTAGCTTTCCTGAGGTCTTTGTTATATAAAAATAATAATCTTATTGGTTAAGCTTTTATTATCAAGCTTTCACAGATAGTTCCCATTCACAATATAAATATAAAACAGGCATAACAAACAACATACCTAATAAGGTACTTTTGGCTTTCCCCTTCCTCTGACCAAGTCTTTTTTTAACCTTTCCTCATTTCAGTAAGAGGTCTCACCACAAATGGTGTAGTCCAAAACCTACATGGCATCCTCCTTCTGTCCTCTTTCCTTCTTTTTTCCTCTTACTTCACAATTACTGGCAAGCCCTACAAGGGCATTTGCTTCTCTCACCTAGCAGCTGCCTCTCTGGTTCTTGCTTCTATCTTGGTGACAGTTCTCTCCTGTTTCCCCCACTTTGGTTCTCATTCTTATTTCCAAAATTCATTCTCCTTATGGATACCAAAGTAACCTTTTACAAGTATAAATGACACAGTTTAACTGGCTTATGAGGAATCCTTGCCAAAACTGGAAATAATCCAGTAACTATTACAATGAAAAGAAAGGACATAAAAAGATGAATTTATTTTTGCCAGCTCTGCTGATTTTATCTACACCATTTTCCCCTCTCCATGTGGGCCTACCACGTTGCTGTCTTTCTATCTTTAAATGCAAACATGAACTACTTTTCTTCCTAGGACTTTATATGTTTTTGTGGTTTCCTGTGCCTGATGTCACAGGTTGATTCCTCCTCATAAGTCAAGTCTCAACTCAAACACTATCTCCCCAGAGGAGCCTCCTTCATCAATCTGATGAAAGGAGGAAGCATCCTCAGAACAGGAGTGTCTCTACATACCTCTAAGTCAAATCAAATCTGTCTCAAGGCTGCTCCTCTTTAGGAAGTCTTTCTTTGATTATTGAATTCCACAAAGCTATTTCTGTTTTTCCATGCCCAAAGGATTTATTTGTGCCATATTTTCCAGAATATTCCTAGACTAGACACAGTCTTATGCTGCTTTCAAGTTGTTTTGGTATGCATTCCTCATTTTTCTTAGTAGAGTAGAAGCTTTCTGAACTTGGAATTTTTGAATTTCCTTTAATAATACCAGTATTTGGCTGTTGGAAGGGCTTAAAATATATATTAATTTAGTAATTTTCAGATTTTCTGTAAATGACATCTTTAGTAATCATATACTTTTGTCTTTACACGGCAAGACTTTTGAGATAAATATTACCCTTTTTGATTAGGAAGAAAATCTCCTAGTGCTTTAATTTTAATTTTGTTTCTATGGATAAAATCAAGAGAGGCTCCTACTATATTAGGAAGTAAAGCATAGTTTACAATAATTTCCTTTCAGTTGAATTCAGAACTGAAGGTAGCTACGGTGTTTATTGACTTTCTTTATTTCCATAAATATGGAGACATGGTGGATAAGGTAATGCCAAGAATGTTATGGTGAACTTTAGCTTTTAAAAGTGCTATTTCAGTGTAGGAAAAAGGTACACTTGTTTTTATTCAGAATGATGCTATGGCTCTTTTTTGATGGGGCCTGAAATTCTGGTTGATTTTTACAGAAGTGATTTGTGATCATGGATTTGTGTAGATCTATCCATAGTTCTGTCGTAGTATCCATGGGAACTAAAGATGATACATCTTTGAGTGGCATAATGAGGGCAATCAAGGGAGATTTTCTTGATGCAAAGCAAGCTTGTCCCTTTGGAGTTCAAATTCCCATCTCAGGTCTGGTCAGGACTCAGTCATCATCAGATTGAATTAATCAGACCAGGAAATGAACAATTATTCTGTAAGAGTATCATATTGCCATTCTTTGAGACTTTGTAAAACAAGTAATAAATTTGGTTAAATTTATTCAGGACTCACTAAAAGCTAGGACTAATCAGCTCCTCTCAATTTGTCTTTTTCTTGGGTCAGTTACACCAGTAACCCCTCAATGGTTCAACCTTATTTAGATCAATCATTGCTTGAATTCAGAAAAGTTCAACTGAAATTTAAATCAAATCCATAATGAAAGAGATGAATCTTTAATAATATGAAGATCAAAATACAGACAAATTTAAGTTTAGATTGAGGTTATCACAGGACATGTTCTTTGATATAGTTACCATATTTTAAGGTGAATATAAAATTCTCCATATGTTTACAAGGAAGATATAATGAGAAATAATCTTAAAGCAGACAATAAGGAACATTAAGCAAATTTAATACTGCTCCTTACTAGTAAAAGTAATGAAAAGCCTCAACATAATAGCTTGAAAATTATGATGAGAATATGTACATGCTAAGTATTGCAAACCAATAGGAATTTTTCCAAAATGGTATCGTAATTATAGTTCTAATGAGGAAGGTATCTTTTTATTTTTAAACATTCTAGTACTGCATTTTAAGAGTTTTATTTTGATTGAGGTTGGATGAGGAAAATAATTCTCTTTGGAATGCATCCATTGATTTGGCATTGCTCTAATACAGTATATTCTGTATGTCTAGGCAACATTCTGTGCATCTCAGTGGAAAGGTCATCTGCTGTTAGTAGATGTTTGCCAAACTTCTGCTAGTGTTTACTGCTTAGGTAGTGAAAGACTAGCAGACAATGTATATGTGTGTTCTGGTGTTGATAGCTTTCCATGAACAGATGGCAAAATGATAAACCAAAAACATATGTACTGCACTGTAAACATTTCCTCCTGAATGATTTGGCAAACTGACAATTATTGGACAAGAAAAGTGAGGGTGTTAAGAGCCTTAGGAAAATTTTAACTTTTAAAAATAAGGCACTACATTGGAGGTTACGTGCATATTTAACTCTTAAAATCCAATAATGAGTTCTTCTAAACCAGAGATGCTATTTCTGAACTTGAACAAAGATGGCTATTTGCATCAGTTTGGGATTCATTATTTTCCATTTGTCATAAATACTTAAAAGTCTCCTACATGGAGTTCTTTCAGGAGCTTGTGAACTGATTTGTTTTACATGCTGTTCTGTGTCAGAAAATCCTGAGTATCTTAATTTGGGCTGCTTTTGGAGAGTTCCAGAATAGACCTATGCTAAAAGACCTTTCTGAAGTAGTCTCAGGAAGGTCTGGAAAAGACTAGACCCGGAGGTTTCATTTTTCTGGTAAGAACTTGGCAGAAGAACAAAGAAAGGAACAGGTTTTGAAAAGCTATTTCTCTGAACAAGCCACTAGTGCAGGGAGGTCCCCGGCAGGCTAACCTTGCTCCTGGTTCCTTGTAAGGTCTGGATACATGAAACTACACCAGTCAGTTGAATTCCTTTGTAATACATCCCTCTAGGAAGGTGCTGCGCACTCTCTACTGCCGAGTCATCACTAATGTCCCATGGAACCACGCCCATCACCTCTCAGTGTTTCCCCCCAGAGCTGGAGTTGGAGCTTGGGGATGTGTATTCTGGGCCTCACATAGAACACAGTATTACTGTGACATGGGTTTAAGAGCCACTAGGGATGTAGGATGAAAACTATTCCTAAATAGGTGAAATGATGGCTAAAATTAAAGGTAGTGGGTCAAAAGCCACATGAGCAGGTTCTTATGATCCCTGTACGTAAGAGGAGGGCACCTCTTTTCTGGTCCTCTGGTGCCCAGAGCAGGTTGTAAGAGCAGGGCATTGTCTCAGGGACTTTTTTTTTGTACAGGGGATCAAACTCATGACCTCATGCTTACCATGCAGCCACTTGTGCTGCTGAGCTATATCCTCAGCCCCCAGTGACCACTTCTAAGTAGAGAGGAAAATGTCATTTTAAAAAACATTTATAGGCATTATAGAACAGTTAAAGGTTTACAGAAAATATAAGAAAGTACAGAGTTCTCATATACTCTGCTCTCCTACTCTGCTTGCCCCTATTATGAACATATTGCTTTTGTATATTTGCTATAATTAGTGAGGTACTGTACTACATTATTATTAACTAAAACCATGACTTACATTAGAATATAGTCTTTGTGTTGTAAAGTTCTATGAGTTTTACAAATGCATAGAGACATGTGCTGTGATTCCTATGAAAGATGTTCCCCAAATGCTCACATGTTCAGAGGTGGGCCTTTGGAGGAAGTAGGTCACTGGGTGCATCCCTTTGAAGGGTACATCTTTTTTTGGCTTTTACTTTCTCTCTGCTTCCTGATAGTTGTGAATTGAGTAGCTTTCCTTCACCATGCCCTTGAACCATACCATTTCTGCCTTGGAGCCAACCATACATGGGCTGAAACCTCTGCAACTATAAGCCATAGTAAACCTTTCATCAATTAAATTGTGTATGTCAAGTATTTTGTTGCAGCAACAGAAAGCTAACACAACATATCTATACGGCTACAGTAGCATACAGAATAGTTTCACTAGCATAACAATCTACTGTGTTTCACCTGTGCATCCTGTCTTCCTTCCTGTGTACCATTCTCTAGCAACCAGTGAGATTCTGTCTCTAAAATTTTGTCTGTTCTAGAGTATTATAAAGTTGGGATCATACAGCATGCAACCTTTTCAGACCGGGCACTTTCACTTAGCAACATGCATTTAGTTTTGTTTTGTGTCTTTTTGTGGCTTGATAGCTCATTTCCATTTATCACTGAATAATATACATTTGTCTGGATGTATCACAGTTTGTTTATCCACTTACCTATAGGTAGAACACAGCAATACTCCTTTCCCTTTGTCTTCAACTCCTCTGGCACCTCTCATATTTCAAAACTCTTATAAAAAGTCATTTTTACAAGCTATAGACTGAGAGAAATGTATTCCCTATGAGGAAATATTTGTAGAAAATGTATCTGATAAAGGATTTCTATCTGAAAATCAACAATAAGCAGACAAATCAGTTTAAAAGAAGGAAAAATATCTAAACAGACATTGTAGCAAAGAAGATGTTAGATATAAAATAAGTATATGAAAAGTGCTTAACATCATATATTATTAGGGAATTGCAAATTAAAACAACAATGAGATATCACTACAAACCTGTAAGAACAGCCCAAATCTAAAACAGTGACAGCACCAGATGCTGGCAGGGGTGCAGAGCAGGGGCAACCCTCATTCACTGTGGTGAGCATGCAAGATATTGTAGCTACTTTGCAGGAAATTTGGCAGTTTCTTACAAAACTAAACATACTCTTACCATGATCTACTTGTTATGTTACTTATTTATTGAAATAAACAAGAAAAACTCGTGTCCACAAGACCACCACAAAACCTGCTCAGAGCTATTTATAGCAGCTTTATTCGTAATTGGCAAAAATTGGAAACGTTCTACATATTTCCTTCAGATTGCCTGAGAAAAGCAGTATAGAATTTGAGTTAGTTTGAACTAATTTTGTGTTGTGAGGCTGTTCTTGAATGTGAGATTCTGAGTACCAAGTCTGCATGGTCACAGATGTTCAGTCCTCTGTGACCTTGAGTGGTTGAATCTAAGTATTAACTGTGTAACTTCTGTGAAGAGCGTACAGTGGTCAGTGGGGTTGCTGTCAATATTAATTTGTTCTGTATAAGAACATCCTAAGCGCATGTGTGCATTGCTCTGGCACTCTTACCTCCACACCCTTCACTGAAAGAGATAGGCTACTCTTGCTGCCATTTGTAAAATCAATATGACAGCTTTACTGTTGGTGTCCTAATTTCTCGCTTCCAAGCTCCACATGGTTTGAAGAGTCTGAAAGAATTTACACCATTAACTGCAATTACACTTAATTCAGGGGTTATAGGTGGTCACTGAGATGGAATCTTTTTTTTTATTCAGAGAAAAAAAGCAAAACAGAAATAAAGGTAGAAATAATACAGAATTTCAAGAAAAAGAATAAGAAATCACTAGTTGATAAACTACATATAGTTATCTTAGAAGTAGTTGTTCAAGTTACAAAATCAAAGCATAAAAAGTGGACAATTAAAAAATGACAATAAAACTATTCTGTTTGATAAACTAACAAAAACTTAGTAGTGTGGTTATCTATCTTGCACACTTAAAACATACATACATTTATATATTTTAGAGCACTTTCTTTCACTTTCATTATTAAAATATGGAAATCAGTATGGAAATTCCTCTAAAAACTAGGACTGGAAGTTCCATTCAATCCAGCTATTCCCTTCCTAGGTATTTTCCCAGAAAAATTGAAAAGGTCATGTCTCAGTGATATATGTGCATCCATGTTTATAGCAGCACAATTTGCAACAGTTAAATCTTGGAAACAACCGAAATGCCCATCAACTTCAGGGTAGATGAAAATGATGTGGTATTTTTATACAATGGAATTTTACTCAGCTATAAAAAAGGATGATCTTGAGGCTTTCATAGGTAAATGGAGACAACTTGAGACTATCCTCATTACTGAAATAAATCAGACTCATATTTATAAATATCATATTGTCTCTCTAGTATAAAAATAATAATAAAAAAGGAGACAGTAATAAAATGCAAAATGAGGCAGAATCTTGGTGAAAACCACTACTGTATTTTCTGTGACAAAAGGATTTTGTTTTCTAAGTGGGTGAGTAGATTAAACATGATTTCAAGAGATAAGATATTTTTACTTTAGAAAATACAGTGCACAGCTGATTGGTTTCAAATCTTGTCTTTTGCATATGTTGGCCAAGAATCACCCCTACGAGCCTCTAAATTTCCTCACCTTAAAACAAGGTCAGTGATGCTACAGTAATTGCCAGGTTGCAATGCACAAGGCGGAACATGTTGGCCTCGTGACACTGACTGGGACATGGATGATTCTCAGCACTTGTCTTTCCACCCCCTTCCCTTTGTGTTGCAAGATATACTCTCTTCTAATCCTCTGCTGGAGCCCTCTACTCTCCCTGCTTTAAGAGAAACAACTTGAGTTCCTGGTTCCATAATTTTGCTTCTGTTATTCATCCCCTCTTGGGTATACCTTCCTTTCTTTCTCATGTCCCTTTTAATTACCTTGATGTCTTCCAACAGCATGTCTTTTATGTGATCCTTCAGGGTGCCTATTTTAACATTAGCAGTAGGTGTTTACTTGATTGATATTTTGATTGCAAATCATCTCTACATTTTTAAAACAGCTGCTTAAGAGCATTCCTCACTTTGCTATGTTTTGCTAAATCTATTTGGATTTCTTTGCAAATTTTTTTTGTTTCTTTAAACTATTTTTAATTCTTATATAGTTTCTTAGAAAAATAAAGGTTAAATAAATTCTGATGCACCCAAAGAGATATTTATGAATTTTTAATGCCATAAAATACTTGTATTACCACCTTAAAATAAATTGGTGTATGCAAAATTATTCATACAGCATGATTACAACTATATGAACTATATTTTTAAGACACTCTAAAACTGCTCATAACCAAGGAAATAAGGCAGGCATGAGCATAAGTTATTATTTGGAACTTACGACATTACTGTTTACCTCTGATTGTGGAAAGAGAAGGTTTTTACTCACAAATGCTTAGTATAACTATTTGGTATGAAAACCCAATTGTGCTTATTACCACTAGGGGTCACTGTGGTTCTTTAGTGTTTTTTCTTCGCCTGCCATCACTTAGTAGAGGGAAAAAGCATTCTGTCATGGTTATTATTTTTAGCAAAGTTAAGAGAAATGTTAAAATGATAGCTTCCCTTTTTTAAATACAAAGAAACATTTTCCATAGCAATTGTACTTCTTTTCAGATTTTGTATTCCAAGCTGTATCAGAAACATTTCTATGTTACATTGGTGCCCCAAATTTAATTTATTAGTGTGACACATTATCACTATACCATTTATTCTGCCATTAAAAACAGAATTGCACCCATGCTTTCTATGGTGTGAGAATAATGGAGGATTAACCCTTTGGACTCTCTGTCTGTCTCTCTCTCATTGTTTCCCAGCAGCACAGAAATATGACTTTTGGAAAAACTCATTAAAATTAATTAATGACATACGAGATGTGCATATATAGGAACCATTCCTAAGGTCAGTGCAGGAGATCTAAGAAACTGACACTGCTCTGTCTTAAAAAAGAATTTCTTCCTGATAAATTCAGCAGAGACACAGACTATATTTTTCTGTTTCAAAAATGATCAAATTCTAGAATTCAAGAAGGGGAAATATAGCCTCAAATATTAATAGGATGCATGCTGAGTATAACATCCAAAATACCTAAGCAACATGATAATCAAGGTCCTTATTTTTCCTCCTGGAGTCTTAAATTCATTTCACCATAAACCAAGAAGCTTTAAATTTTATATTGCTTTGAAAAACTCATCTTTTTCTCTCATCCTCTTTTTACTATTTGCAGCCATGAAAAATGGTGTCCTAGTCACCTCACAAGATCATATTTATTTCTCATAGCCTGGGTCATTTAGTTCCTGGCATATTCCTATTCCTATAGCATTATTGCTAAACTCATGGAAATTTCCCCCAATTCAAACCATCTCTCAATGAATTTCGGGACTGATTAACCATTCATTACTCATTATGGACCTTAAATTTAGCAGGATAGGAGGGATTAGGATATGTATTGGGTCCTGGAAACCACTGAGGATTTCACTGGGCTACAAAAATGCTTTGAAAATCTGTATAGTTTCTGTTGGTGTCTAAAATGCAGAGTTCCATTTTCCTAATTGCTGAAAGTATTGAGCCTAGGCTGTACGCAGCAGGCAGGGCTGACCGCAGCGGGGATTCTGCTGTGCTTAGAAACTTTTAACCTTTTTTTTCTTTTGCTCTTACATTTCCTGTGAACCCATCTCCATCCTTGCTTTGGGAGTCCACTGTCACAACTGGGTCTCTGTAAAGGGGAACTATTAATGATTGTGTTGACACAATTAACAAAAGATAACTGGCTGGCTAAGACCAGTTTCTTCTCTCTCTCTCTCTCTCTCTCTCTCTCTCTCCCTCTCTGTCTCTCTCTCCCTCTCTCTGTTGAAAAGCACTGATTTTATTTTTTCCCCTTTAAAAGATATGTTCACTTTTCTGTCTGTGATTTACAATCCTCCAAAGCTTACTTAGAAATATTTCCTTGGGGCTTTCCAATGGTTTTCTCAAACTTTTAAGTGACATACTTGGGAATTCCTACCTTTTGCAAAGGAGAAGTATGTCAGAGTGGTTTTGGAGTAAGAAAAATCTGCATTTGAGCCCTAGTTCATTATTTATTGCCACGTGATTTTCAAGCTTTGTAATTTCAATTTGATTAATTTTAGGATCTTATTGTTTAAAATGAGGACACTAACAATGGCAGATATGCCAATGAATCAAAAATGAATGGTATGGTGTCTGGGCTTCAACACATTATAGGATTTTTATTAGTAGTAGTGGTAACAGCAGCACTTGCTTATGTGGTTGATATGCTACTGCCATGCAGGTACATGTGAATGGGATGCTGTCACTTGAAAAAAGCCAGCTTTTTTGTCTTCATTGCCACACATTAGGTAATATGTGATGCAGAAGGTTAATTTATTCAGTGACTATTGACATAGATCTAGGTTCTGGATTTTGCAGTGGGCTTCAAGGAGAAAGCTCTGTTGTTAGATAGCTAACATTTTAGTGAGGAAAGAAAGATGATATTCAAGACTGGAGACAGGGCTCATCCCATCCCCTTCCCTTCAGGTATAGCCAAGTGTTATGTGGGACACACAGCAACCTTAGGGATCAAATGCCGGGGCATGCTGGGTGGGGCTAGTTTAGATTGGGTGGTCAAGGAAGGCCTTTCTGTGGGGACAGAATTTGATCTGAGATCTCATGATGGAATGACACAAACAAAATAAAGGCTGGGGAAAAGGACCAAGAGAGCAAACTGCAAGGCCCTCAGAGGAACCAGCTTATTGTGTTGAAGAAAGAGACTGCTGGCAACGTTGAGTCAAGGTCAGGCCATGCAGAGCCTCAAAGGCCATGGTGAGGAGGTGTGGACATATACATCTAAGGAAAAATGCCACATTTGATGTGGTCATGAAGTAAAGAGAGGGAAGAGAGACAGAGAGAAAGAGAGAGAGAGAGGGAGTGAGAGAGAGATTTGGGAATTATACTCAAGGCTTCTTGTAGTCTGAGGGAAGCTCAACAGTTTGCTTTCCTCTGAGTGTCTTATTGATAAGTCATGGTGCAAATGAACTTCCTTCTCTTGCCTTGCCTTGCCTTGCCTTGCCTTGCCTTGCCTTCCCTTCCCTTCCCTTCCCTTCCCTTCCCTAAGACCATTTTCCTCTCTCTCTCTCTCTCTCTCTCTCTCTCTCTTTTTCTTTCTGTTGAAAAGCACTGATTTTATTTTTTTATTTTTATTTTTTTCCCCTTTAAAAGATATGTTCACTTTTCTCTCTGTAATTTACCTTTTGCCTTCCCTTCCCTTCCCTTCCCTTCCCTTTCTTCAGCTTCTGCCATGCCTATGTCAGTCAGTTGTGTTCTTCGAACTCAACTGTGGCCAAGCCCTTCTCTGTCTGCTTTGGTCAGGCTTTCACGATCTCAACTCAGGTAGTGGCTGCTAGCTGCTGTACTGGATTATCCTTCTAGTGTACACATTGCTGTGTGTTAACATCACATTCTTCTCCGTGGCCCAGGTCTGGTGAGCCACTTTCTGTCCCCACAACGCCTAATGGTTCCTTCTAGTCAGATGAATAAATTCTGAAATCTTTGTTGTGGAATTCTGTATGCCTTACAGGATAGCTCAGCCATAACTCTCACTTCACAGATTCGTATTCTTTCAGTTTAATGAAACTACCTCCAATACCATAGTGATTCTCTGAAGTTTTCCTATCCCTAAGCCTTCTCTCATCCTTTTCTCTCTGATGTAAAGTCTTCTACGTCAATCCTGCTTGTTGTTGCAGGCCCACCTTTAACTTCTCAATAGGCTTTCCCTGACACCTCGCCTCTGATCTCTAGGGGCAGCTGGCTTGTGCCTTTCTCGGGTTGCTCCTCTTGCAGGCCTCAGGTATGGATCTTTGTGCTCCCAGCAAAGTGTCCCTTCCTTCAGATTCCTCCAGATCTGGAACTAATGCTTGCTCAGGGTGGTTTTTGTCAAGCATCCTGCCACTCCCTGGTATATTCTTTTTTCCACCAGGACGAACTACATTGGCATAGGAAGTAAAGGAATAAATAATATCAGACAGACACTGTCAAAAGGAAGGTGAAAACAAAACCAAGAAAAACAAGCAGACACTTCTCACTGGGTAGTCAGTGGAGGTGGTTTTTATGGAGCTGGTGAAGCAGAGGGGATCCATAGAAAAAAATGTAATTGGCCAACTTGGGGCTTAGTTCGAATTAGTGCAGGCAAGTGAGCACAGTTTTCTACAGCATGGAACTGGGGTAAAATCTAAGCTTTGTTATCTAGTAGTTTGACCTTATTGATTTATTAATTGGGAGATTATTAAGGGAATTAAAGAACATAGCATATGTGAATTGGTTAATATTGGCTAACTTTGCTTGAAGATTATGATTAACTCCTCTAATCCTCGTAATGACTCAGTGAAATCATCTTCCTTCTTTTCTGCTTCTGTGGAATGTGAGACAACACAGGCATGGCCTTCTGCATTGTGCCTCTCCTAGGGGAGGTGGTCAACAGGTGACTGTGATTATTTTCTAATTGGTATTATTAAAAGTTAGTCAGTGATCAACATGTAAACATTGTCATTTACCACTGTACAGTGAAACCACCCAATCCATGCGGGGATCAGAGAATATGTGTATGTGTAGTATCAGTGGGGTAGGGGGCAAGTTTGAATTTCTGGTCTCTTAAATGTTTTGGCCACTGAATGTGATAGGAAATCTACTCAGTCCATTTTTTTTTTTTTTTTTTTTTGGTGTTGGCCGGTCTGATCCTTTCTTGGCAACTCAAGGAGCATATGGTTGGACAAATTGATGTTTATTATTTTTGTGTCATCAGGAAATTTTTGATTATTAGAGAACTGGTTAAATAAAAATTAAGCAGACATTTTGTTTTGGGGAAAAATATGGAAATATTGGTCCCTATGGCTACTGCAAAGTTTCCTGAGCTAAAACTCTAGATGGTCCTCAGCAAGCCCCACAGTTCTCCTTTGAAAAATGAGTTTTGTCACCTTATAAACAGGTGCTGACTTCTAATTATTCAGCATAAAATAAAAATCCAGTGGCTTCTACATATCCCTGTAGCTTCTTGTCGCAAGTACACTGGATCAAATTATTTTGTTTATCCCTGGAGAAAAATAAAAATGTAGACAACTTATTTTGTTCTAGATACAAGAAATATGACATATTAAAGTTTCATAAAATATGAAAATAGATGCAAATATATATATATATATATATATATATATATATATATATATATATATATATATATATGTAAGATTCTATGTGTTTAAAGTGAGAAAACAAAAATTTAAACTAAACCTTGGACTTCATTCTAATTTATTTTGTTCTCCCAAATTCTGGGGGGTTGAGTTTGATGCTTTCTCATTAACTATTAACCACTTAGCTTATCATTTTAACAGTAGAGCAGGAATAGTGAGGCACAGAGGAAATGGGCTTGAATGGAGGGAGCATGGGAACTGGTGGATACTGAGAAAAAAGAGCATGTCTGAGCGTTTGCAGCTGCTGGAGGCTAAGGACCAGCTGGGGATTTTGAGAAAAGAGGGTAGATAAGGAAACAGGATGCAAGATGGCCTTTGCAGTTTGGCCATGTGTTGATCCAGCATGCTTCGCCCAGGGCAGAACCTCACAATTGCAGTGTGGGCAGAGTTCAGTTTCCTCTCCTCTCACTTTTCTTTCCTTTTCCCTCATAATTTCCACTTCCCACCACCATGATCTCATGAGGTTGCTTATTCTAAGATTAGGTCCCTGATCTAGGTCCTTGTAATCTTTGACATCACCTTGTTTTCTACTTGTGATCAAGCTAAGCCAATAGGGCCAGCTTCACGGGTGTGGAGCTTGTGCATTTGTGCAGGGTCCCGCATGAAGAAGGGCTGCTACACGCAGAAGGAAAGGCTCCCTCGTTTGGTGGGAATCCTCTACTGTTGCCACCTTGAAATCTTTAATTTTTGAACAAGGAACTCTACATTTTCACTTTGTGCTAAATCCTACCAGTTATGTTGCCATCCTACAAACCATAGTGATATGCCTGTGACTTAGTTACATGAAAATATTTGATTTTAAAAGGAAATTTTAAGAAGTGTTGAAATGATGAGTGATAGAGAATGTTTTAGCTCTCTAAAGGTCAACAGGGGATATAATTTGGGGGTGAGGTGGGGAGCAGGAGCTTCCCTGAGAACTGCTGACATCCTGTATGTACCATGGATTTGTCCCACTTGCAGGTTTCACCAAATCTGTCTTTGGATAGTAATTTATTCCTTATCTCTATTCTGAATCTCTATGTTCCCTTTTAAAACTCATTCCCTTTTGTTCTATTCTCATTGCAGTTGCTGACAACTAGCCATTATCTCCTTTGTATTTAGGGGCCCTCAACACTTTTCCAGGCTAAGAAATCCTTATTCTCTTTCTTTTATTCATCAACTTGAATGGTTATTTTAAAAGTGATACTTCCTCAAAGAAGAGCTAGTGTGTTCAAGTAGCACTGTTAAAATCAGAGTACAATTAATTTCACATTTAGCTACAATATTGCCAAAGAAAGGAATGGACAAGACAGAGAAGGCACCAGTGAAAATCACTTTTTTGAATTAAGCTAAAATTAGCTAAACATTTTGTAATTACAAAGTAATTTGAAAATCAAGCAGTTAAACTAAAACATTGATCAGGAAAAGAACAACGGGAAGGGAAAGAACAGAAAAATTCATTGAAAACAACCTCGCTTACAGATCAGAGGGAGTTTTTGAGAGAAAGTAGATTGCTGCTAATAGGAATACCAAAGGCCATTATTTAGGCAAAGGCTTTGAGAATAAAAAATGTGGTCTCACATAGGCAAGAGGACTGAAGGCTATACCTATACCTGTGCATAAAAGATTTCTGTACACATATCTGCAATGAGAAGTGGAGACCTATTATATTATATGTTCCAATTACAGTGTTCAAATATGGAATGCAAACAGGCAACATGATTGGATAAAGAAAAGAGGTAAGATCAACAAAGCAGTAACCGAAGGAATAGGGACTTGATTTGGTACAATGTTATATATGCTGCACTAATTTATTTCAGACAGGTAGTGATTTAATTTCCATGAAATAGTGGCCTCAATATGTTCAAGGTAGATGCCTCACAAAGCCTTTGTTCTTTTCCCTAGAGAGTGGTTATATTTATATTATCTCAGGGTTTGATTACCCAACGTCAATTTAGCAGAAAGAAGAGATGGCTACAGGGGGACCCTGTGTCTGGTGAGAGGACCGTGTACTTGCTCAAGTGAGCAGTTTGAACTCTATAGCTTTAAAAATCTTTCTGGTCCACCTGTGGGCAAGTCATATAATTTTTCTGTTTCTCCTTTTTAATTTTTTGGAATACAAATAGCACTGAAAATACTAATCTACCCGAACATTATCATCATGAAAATAAAATGAGTTGGCAGATGAGAAAATGCCTTGAAAAGTTATAACTTGTTGTTTTGTTGCATTTAAAAGAATCTATCACTAATCTGAAAATTAAAGAAAAAGGTTGGCCACTTTATTGGAAAAATGGGCATTTACTATGACTATGTGCTCTCTGGTGTGAGACAGAAGGGAGAAATAGGCTGGTGTTTGCCTTCAGGGGACTTGCAGGAGCAAAAATAATATCAGTAGTTGTAAACTTCAACATTCATATGACTGAAAATTTGACTGACAATGTACACTCAGGAAGAGTGTATCACAAACTCTGAAGTTAGATGGCCTGGGTTTGATTCCTAGTTTACAGATAAAGAAACAAGCTTAGAATAACAAATCTGTCATCTCAGTTTGCTTATGGGTCAACTAGGATATGAATCACACAACCTGAGCTTAACTGTGATATGAAAATGAACTGAAACAACATACACAAAGCTACTGGCGAGCATATCTCTGTGTGTGTAAATTATTGTACATCATATACATACAACTCCTCAGATTATCTGACTTCACACATTTCTCTCCCTACTCTTTGCCTCTCTTCCTTTTAGTCTCTGTCTCCCTCTCTTTTTTCTCTCTTTCTCTCTCTTCTTCTTTTGCTGAAGGTCAGTCTTAGAGGATTATGCTCCTTGGAACTCTCTTTGAGAAATAAGTGCATGGTTATAAGCAAGAACTACATTAGAAATTCAGAGTATGGAGTGAGCATGTACGACCTGTGTTATTAGAAAATTCTATACAGATGATGGTACTTGAAATGGTAATTTTAAAAGTATAAGATTTGGCCAGGTCAGAACAATACCAGAACCGGGGGTGGGGTGGGGATGAGGTGGGAGTACAAATCTAGAGAGGAGACTAAGAAAAAAGAGGCTAGTAAAAACAGGACAAAAAATAAATGGCTGAATTCCTGGACAAGGCACTTGGACTTTACCCTATGGATGGAGGTAAGCCATTAATGGTATTTTTGAAAGAATATTCTGGTTTTATATACATAGTGAGTGGATATTAAAAGATGTTGAAGTTGCTTTGAGGTAGGAACCATTGGGTGGGAAGTGATTAAGATTCTGTGGTGAGACTGGATTGGTGCGATGAAGCTATAAACTAGGAGAGAAGTGTGTGTGTGTGTGTGTGTGTGTGTGTATGTGGAGTGCTCATGAAGAAGAAGTGACACTAATTTTGTGGTTGAATTTAGGACTTGAGTATATTGGAGGTGTGACAATTTGACAGATCATGTCCCTTAACATTTCTTTATTCTTTCAGTGATTCATATAGCATGTATTTTCTGAGTATTTACTATGTTCAGGATACTGTTAGGTGCTGATGTTGTTTAAAAAAGTAAAACAGTTTCTTTCTCCATACAGTTCACTAATTTGTTTCCATTTGTTGTACTGATAATTTTGTGTGTTGTGTCACAACACAGACACACAGATGTGCACACACAAAATGGATAAATGGGTTATGGAAGGGTTGATGGAGGTGATGGCGTTTGAGCAGGAGCTTGCTCAAATTGTTAAGAATTCAGTAGGTGCCTGGAAAGCCCATTTCAGAAATAAAGAGATCAGAAAGTAAATTGGTAGCATTGGAAAGTGTATGAATTTTATTCCAGATTGACTAAGTACAGGTGAACACCGTAAAGGAAGTATCTAGCAAGCAACTAGAAAGAAGAAACTTCAATTTTGGGGACTAGTCAGTGTTACAGATCAAGATCTGAGAGTCATTGACTTGTGGGAATTTTTAAACGTCAAATGAATGACAATTTTAAGGGGGATGATTCAATCATGGAATTCTAGAGTTGGAAGGAGCGCTTTACTCTTACGCGCTACGTTTTCCACCTGGGAATCATGGTTACATCAGATGTTCTAGGTTAACCGGCTATAGCTCAGACATTTCTGCCAGAGCTCTGCTTACATTGTAGTGTATCTTGCTCCTTGTGTTGCTAAGCCATTCCAATACAAATTTGAATTTAAGGTAGCAGTAAAGTATTGAAGGGGTTATAACAAACAATAAATTGACTTAAGGGCTGTTTATTAAAGGAAGGTGTTAATCTCCACCCCCAGATTTCGTGTGCAACAGTTGAGCAGAGTATTAGTAGGGAGGAAGGCTGGGAACCATGACAAGTGCTGACAGAAACCTGAGGGAGATCAGTCTAGCCTGTGGGAGTGACTGGGATAAGAGACAGGAAGGCCCAGAAGAATCTGAAGTGAGCACAAAAGGTATCGATGGGCTATGGATGGGTTCTAGTCTCTCCACGTTCCTCTCAAAAGCTGGTATTCAAGATCAATTAGGTTCTCCTTCTCTGTCCAGAGAAGGTTCTGGAGCAGATAGGAAGGGGAAACGGAGTGTTAAAATGAATTAAACTTAATGTATCACAAATACTGACATATTTCACTCTCCAGTCTTGAAATATGGTTAACACTAAGGGTTCAAAGAGCCTTCATCAGTGAGCCCTGAGGATTTGGCAGTCACTCTGCTAGGATCCAGTAATTGTGGTACCATCTTAACCTTAAGAGGATTCAATTTAGTTGGTGAGGCTAAAAATATAGACAGATAATGATAAGAAAGTGGTGTGGTTACAAGGAAGATGGGTGCACAGAAGAGCATAATTTATATAGGGTGAGATTAGAGAAAGTTTCAGAAAGGATTTGAAGCCTACAGAGGATTTTGTGGTGGCCTGGCTCTTTGTCATGCATGCCTAGTCAGAAATGCAGAGCACCCACAGGATCTGCTGTGCTCACGTTGAGGCACTATCTGAATTGCCTGCAAGATTTAACAGTCCTTAGATTCCTAACCTCAAGTCAACTGTGAAACCACTAGGCATTGCTTATGTTGAAAGCTGCATTCAGTGCATTTCATTTTAAACAAATACTCATAGCTTTAAAATTGCAGCCTCTTATTTATGTGCATATTTGACTATTTTAAGCCACTGTTCCATCTCTTAGGAATCATATCTTTCCCATATGAATCACTGTTTCATATTTTTTTCATATACTGAAAGAGACCTTGATTGAAAAAGGTTAAATTGAAGATGAAGTAGAATATTTTTCCTTCTTCTTCTTCTTCTTCTTCCCTTGGCAAGAACACCGCAGAGCCTTCATAAACAAAAGCCAAAATACAGTCTAGGAGTGGTGAAAAAAAAATCTATATTTTTAACATGGGGAATTGAAGAGTAGTTCAGGAAAAATAAGGAGCAGGTGGCTGCTACAGCCTGCGGGGCAGAAAGCCTAGCATGAAAACAAGGAGTGCCTCCTAATCAGGGCACGCTGGGCCCGTCACATGGTCCCACTATTACCTTAGCCCTTGGATGGGGGCTGCTCAGAGCCTCTGTGTCCTCTGCCCCCTCAAGCCCAGACCTCCCAACTAACATATGGGAAGGATTTAGAGACAAGGAAAAAGCCCAGAAATCAAATACCGAGAGAAATTATTCCAGCTAACAGCTGGAATTCATGAAGCTCCATATTAAATGAAGGATCGATAGCAAGAAGTCTGAAACACCCTTTCCCCAAAGAAAGACAAATTAATAGCTTGAGGACACAAAAAAGCTTCCCAAGATTCTCACCTTCACTTTAAATATAACTTTAATGTTTATGTTTATTTTTATAGGGAACACCTAGGGTTATATTTGCTATAAAATTGAAATTATTGAATTTAACAATGATATGGTGATATTCGTTAACTAAGTGGCAGAAAATCAATCTAAAATTGGACCATGCCCATTTTACTGTCAAGTCTTTCTTATTTAGGCATATTAACATCAAATGAGAATAATTATTAATGAAGTTTTTTGCCTGAGTTATCTTGTTTAGACCTCTCCTTACATTAGAGAAATATTTTATAATCTTTTGCAAGATAAGATTGATGCTCAAATAGGTTTATTTGTTCCTGTCCCACAGAGGAAGACCAGAACTTATATACTGCTCCTCTGCTCCCAACATGCCTGAGTGTATCCACTATGTTTGGCTTTGTAAACCTGGGTGACCTTCCAACTTAGTCCTGGTGGCCTTAAAATGTACTGATTTGTTGGAGTAGGCTCTGGAATCTTATTGATTATTAAAAAATATGTTAAGTGATTCTGATGATCAACATGGTTTGGTATCTTCTATTAAGAGAGATGAAACATCCTCTTTCACCAATCTACAAATTCCTCACTATCCTGGAAACATAGGTAAGTAGATAGTTCAAAAACCAGCAGAGCCACACCTGGGAAGCATTAGAATCCACCCAGCCCTGCAGCCTGTAACAATTTGGGATTAGCTGCTTTTGTCTGATTACCAGCATCTGAAAGTGTATGGTGAAGTTAGGTCATGACAGCATAGGTAGTGTTTTTCAACCATTTCCCAGGCAATGAATATACTTATAAAGGTGCTGGATACATCAGGCAGTTGCTAGTGTGAAAGATATAGAGCCACATGTTAGGAGCACTTGAACATACAGTCATGTATTGTTTAATGATGAGGTTATGTGCTGAGATATATGCTCTTAGGCAAACATCATACAGTGTACTTACACAAAGATGCTTGTGATGTCTCTAGGTGATATAATCATATGAGACAACCATCATATATGGTGTCTGTTGTTGACCAAAACATCTTTAGGTTGTATACAACTGTGCCTCCACCAGAAAATAGATCCAAATCAAGATCAGAGCTTGATTGACTACCATCAAATGAGTTTCCAGATGCCTTGAGAAATGAGTATCGAAATAGCGAAGTCCTATCTGGGAGTATCCAAGGTAATTCTTCTTTGATGTTTGAAGCACAGGAAGATGATTTATATGCTTTGATGTTTGGGAAGACTTGTTTTGAATTCCAGCTGTGTCACTTAGTGACCTTAGGCAAGCTATTTGTCTCCTTTGCTCTTCAGTTTCCTTATGTACATATGGAGGTGATGCTACTTTCATCATATACTATTTAGAAGTTTAAAGGAAATAATGCATATGAAGTGATGAGTCCAGCTCCTGTAAATTGCAAACATCAGGTACATTGTACTGTGATTTCTGTCTCTTACATCCAATGATCTTAACATTTAATCAGCAAAGGATATAAAAGCCTTAATGTCATCCAGGTTTCAAATAAATAAAAATTTGCTTTAGTAAAAAAGCAAGGAGAGTGCATAATGCATGAGGTCCTACCTTAATCAAGTCTTGCTGCCAAGGAGCAGCTTGTGGCCAGGGTAAGAATTTGAATGTCAGAAACTCTCTACAGTAGGGTGAGAGGACAGTGTGCCCCAGAATTTTGAAACCAGAAGAATAAAAATGCCCTCTGCACCTGGTGCGCTAGGACAAAGACATGAAAGTCACTTTTGAGTTTGACTTTAAATAGAGTCAGCAAGACTGGACTGTAACCTGCTTAATTATATTAACATATCTAAAGGAAGAAGTTATCATTCAGAACTGTAGTTGGCCAGCAGGGGAAGAACAGAGTAGAAAGTCAGAGGTAAATGTTGCCAAGTGTCCTCCTAGAAAAGGAGAGAAGGAGTCTTTGCTAATGGACTTTGAATGTTTCTTATCCATTAGCAAGACTCTCTGCTGTTGTGAAATGTCTCTCTCAGGGCATCTAAACCTAGTATCACTACATATTTAAAGCATATAATTAATTTATTATTATGTATGGGTTCTATAATTTTATGAAATATGAATACAAGTTAGCATTCCTTATAGCTTACTTTTAGAGAAAAAAGGATGTTAACATTAGACTCTGTTCTCCACTCATTCAGAATTCTTAAGCATTCCTTTCCTTTTAGAGGTCATGGAGGAAGCACAGAAAGAATAGAGAAGGGTGTGAGGGTTTATCTCTCCTCTTCCTGCTAGGGCCACTGTTCCAATTTTATGCTGTGCATACCAGTGGAAGATTCTATCTAAGTTAGTACTTTATGTTGATTTGCATTTGTGTTAAAATCTTATAATTCTCAATAATTAGAACTTAGATTTATATAGTGTGCAATTCAAAATGAATAATACTTAACCCATTGCTAAGCAAATGTGCACATGATCCATCCCACACATAGTTTTAAGATCAGTTGAATCATTTCATGTATATATATGTGTGTGTGTGTGTGTGTGTGTGTGTGTATGTGTGTGTGTCTATTTTCACACTTTCTCTTTCTGTCTCTCTCTCACACCCCCCACACCCCCCACACATAAGAGGAAGCATAAGAGGCATAAGAGGAAGAGATGGATAAGTTCTGGCTTTACCAAATGTATTGAGAGTCATATCTTTATCAAAGGATTTCAGGGTTGAAAATAATTGAAATAACTAGACTAGTTGATGTCTAATACTCTCTTTTTGTCATGAGATTTTATTTCTAGGGTTCTGCTTTTGAGCATTATTGAGCATCTTTTGATTATATAGAGACAAAAACATAATGGGTTATGTCTAACTCCTGCTCTTTACTGTGATTACTTCTACATTCATTCTGTACCTCAATGATTCTCAACTGGTAGTATGTCCTAGGATTATTTATAGAATACATTGAAAACTCTTAAGTTTGGCTACACCCCACATCTCCTATCAGAAACTTCAGGAATTGGGCTTCAGGCTTGAGTATCTTGACAAACTTCTATGGTTGATGCTCATCAAAAGCCGAGAACCATAATTCTATCCTCTTCTGTGTTTGGTAAGATTCAGAAAAGAGTGGGTATGTGTATGCAGAAGTATTTCTAGTACTAGGAAGTCTTGAAGACACATTGATAGACTCAGTGCCCTGGACCCTATATAATAGGAAAACAAGGCTATTAGGTTACATGTGAACGTACTATACATTATGCTGGCAGCTGCAAGAAGCAATTTGGGAGGCATAAGAATTGCATATTTTGTATGTATCGATGTCATAGTTCTTAAAATGAAAAAAACCAAGGCTCAGATGATTCAAGCAAGTTGTCTACAAGCAAACAACTGTTAAGTGGCAGATTCAAGATTTGAACCAAGATCTTCTGATTTTAGTGCTTATGATCTTTTCACATTGCTTGTGGTGGTGCAATGTCACATAGACATATCAGTCAGTGGTGGAGCATATGCCATGGATTAATATCCTAAACTTGTTGCATTGTAACTGAACAGCATTAATGCTTAGTTGTTATTTTATAACTTAGGGTTCATAGAGTACTGCATATTCTTTTTACAAGAAATGTTACCCAGATTCCACACCTGACTGGGTAGATATGCCTCACAAGAAAACAGTTTCTATAAGCATAAATTGTTTCAGGGCAAAACTAGTGAGAGAAGGGATTAAAATAGGTTTGAAGTAGGGTTTGAGTTTTAATCCAAGCTTCTTTGATTTCAAAGCCCATAGTCTTTGTATCAGAATTCCCAAGACACTGGGAACCATAATTCTGGTTAGTATAATTTTTTTTTTCCTAATTTTGAGATGCCTTACCCAATTAGATCTCTGCCAAAATTTGTTTGCCACTTCTAAACAATGATGGATTCATTCTTAATAGCATGTAAAAAATTAAGTAGAGGGTGTGGGATAGTGTGGTAAAGTGCTAAAGTAAATAAGTATATGTTCAGAAGGGGGATATAGAAATGATGCAGAGGGGCAAGTAGAATTGGCAGGGAGCTCTTCAAAGATATGTTAAAAATTGAAAAGAGTCCTGGGCTGGTACATGTCCTCACATCTCTAAAAAATCCACACAAACTAAGTTATAACCTGAATGTAGGGTAGAATTAAGTAGAACCCCAATTCCTAATTCCAATTCAACCGTGGAACCATGAGATATTCCCTTATATTAGAAGCTATATTTTAATTCATTCATTTAAAACAAATATTCCTAATTTAACTATCACATCACTACATATTTGTATATTTTAGTATTTTAGGTCATTATTCTTTCTTTTAAGAACTGAATTTCCATAAAGCACTGTTTTGTGCTAGGATGCTAAAAGACACCTTTATAGTAAAAGGTTAAATTCAAGATAAAGTGGAATAAACCAACTGGGCTTTTTGCTTTGCGAACTCCGTGGAAGTGCTGAGTTAGCTGCCTGAACTGTTAAGTGGAACCCACAGAGCCTGTTGCTCTGCAGCCTGAATTCATTCCCAATGTCTCTGGTTCCATATTGGTTTATGACCAATGACTAATGCTTCACCCATGAGTCATTAAACTCATTCTGCCCTTTCCTGGTTCTGTAATCTTCTTGGAATTCATCCTTGTGTCCCATGGTCCAATGCTCTAGTTTGGTATTTGGATGACTGAGTGAACAGAAATAGCAATAAAAATGTATATGTGATATAACAGTTCAAAATGCAATTCCCTTTAGAGAAGACTTCTGAGCAAATAAAATTCCTCCCAAACCATTTCAAATCCTTTAAAATATTTGAAGCTTTTCAGTTTCCTCTGCACCTTCACGAGAGGTCGACAAATACAGTAAGAATATCTGCTAGCTCTGCACATACTTACTTTGCCACAAAATTCACTTCACAAGGTAGCTCTGCTTTTTAATACTCCTGATTAACTACACTAATGGAAGAAGGCAGAAGCATGGATAATCTAATATAGATAGCAGCTGATGAATATGCATGTGTTTGATGTTCTAGAAAATGACTTTAAAGGAAACAGTGATGTACCATTGATGGCTAATCTTAGGATAAGTAAAAAAAAAGATGACCAACTTCTTGACTACTACCCAATTCTCTGAAATTCACATCATTTTAAGAACTTCTATTTTCTCAGAAAGAGCTGTGAATGGCTTCATAACTACTCCAGCAATATAGCATACTCAGTGGAAGGAAATGATTTTAGGTAGGGAAGGAAGTGGTTATAAATAAGGCACAGGAATGTCTTGCTCATGAGATGGAGCAGAAGCTCTGGGGGAAGGTGTATAGAGTTAGCTGCAAGTACTGACTGGCATGTAACTGTAAGCATTTAAACATATGACTCAAAGGATTAAAGCTAATCTACCTGAAACTAAAGTAACTGGTGAATATTCTACAGGGAGGCAGATGGAGCACGGTGATGAAAAAGTTCAAACAGATGTAATGCCCGGAGTTCAGACAGGCAGTATCCAATTGCTGTCCTCTTCATGGAAGGTGTGGAGAGGGTACTGGCTTGTATGGCAAGGGCTGAGGAAAGTAGAGTTGGATATTGAGTTAGGAGGATGCAAGGTCAGATAAGAGAACTAGCCAACAAGTGGAAGTGCTCGATGCTGCTGTTAGGAATCTGAATGTGAAGCAGAGCAATCATAGAACCAAATACATGAATGTAAGGGAGCAGGGGTCCAGACTGGAAAATTACCTTTGTATATTCCTGGAACACAGAAATTGTGGCCCAGTTTTTTTTTTTTTTTGATACTAGGAATTGAATGCAGGGCTATTGTGCTGAGCTACATCCTCAGTCATGTTTTATTTTGAGACAGGGTCTTTTTAAGTCTCCAAGTTGCCGAGGCTAGACTCAAAATTTGCAATATTTCTGCCTCAGCCTCCCAGAGTGCTGAGGTTGTACCACTATGCCAGCTCCCAGTTAGCTTTAATGTGCATTCTCTGTTGTAACTGGATGATTCTCCGGTCATAATTAAGGGGCAGGAAATATGGACAGACAAGTGATTACTTATCTCCAAAAAAGTCTGTTTTCAGATTGCAGGGAACTATCTAGCCCATCCTAATATTCTGCCTAAGATGAAGTCCCAGAGGAATATACTTTGGGTTGATTTTCCCCTGGTTGATCTAGAGAAGTCACAGATGCAGTCAGACAGACATTATTTTGATCTCATTCTTTGCCTTCAGTGCAAGATGTGTTTGGGTAATGGTGGCGCCAAAAGGTATATCTGCTGTGGAGGATCTAGGCAGTGGAGGGTACCTTAGAGGACAATTAGAGAGGCAAATTTACCTCATCTTTTTAGTGATTCAGATAAGAGATACAAGTACTCTATGAAGTATTCTGCAAAAGAAAGTCAGTTGAGCTACTTAATAATCACATATTGTATGCTTTCAAAAGTGTGTTACTATTATCCTTCAATAGTTGTTGATATCTGAAATATAATACTAAACACTGCATTTTTTGCAAGGCACATTATACAGCTTTATGTTTCTTCCATGAAGTTCAGTTATTTTTTCCCACTTCTAAGTAGAAAATAAATGGGAGTTTTGTCCTTCATAAATCCATTTCTGAGAGGAGGCTGCTATTGAGTAGGCATAATTAAAAGTAGTGTATCTTTGTGACCACAGGGCTAAAAATTAACTGATCATATCCAATTCGAAAAGATGCTAACATTAATGTAGAAGAGTTTAGCCACCATTTACTGACACCCACCATTGGGAGAAATTAGCCTCCAGCCTTAAAAGTAAAGTGTGCTAATGATAAACAAACATAGGAGCAAACAGAGGATAGCTTTTGATGCTGAAATTTATCTGGAGGATTGTTTAAATTTACCTCACAAACTTGAGGTAAATTTAAGATTTTGCGAGCTCTGAGGTGATAGTTTCTTGCAGGACTTCACAAAGTCAATTCACTTCCTTGGTGTTGTGCTGAGTCATTTGAGCTTCCAGTACTAAACTGCAAAGAGAGCAGAGTTCATACATGATGAAGCCATTGATTGGTTCTCTACCCATAGTTCCCTTTTTTGTGATTTCTCACCAGCACATTGCTGGCCACTAATCTCTTGCTGTCAAAATCTGGTTTCACAAGTGTTCCGGCAAATCAATTTCGGGTATTGATCATTCAGTGACTGCTAATTGCAGTAGTTTAGAATTTGGTTTAGGAGTGAAGAAAAGATCTATTTGTTCTATCCTTGCTATATGTTTTTGTAAGAGGATGTTTGCCTTTTGCTGTATTAAATATTCATTTTTAATGTAAAACTTATAGGAAAAAATTTGTAAAAATGATATGATTTGTGTGTATTAAAGGGAAGGTTGCCTTCAGGCTGCATTAACTTATGTATCTTCTTTTGCTTAATTCCTCTGCTTTGTTTTAATTTATCAGCTGTCTCTATGTAAAACAACAGGCCTATTTTTCAAATAAGATTACTTTATTTGATATTAGGCAACTCATCTTCTCCCCAGTGCACATTTTCATAGAAATAGGAGGATATATTTCTCTTACGAGTCATCAACCGTGTCTTTTGATTCACAAATACTAAGGAAGTATGCAAAGGCAAAGGACAGGAAATGGATTTACGAATGCAAATTTTTGTGACAAAAATCTTTCCATTGTTAGTTGATCTACTAGCGGAAACCTGAAAATGATTTCATGGATAAAAAAAGATGAATTGTTCTTGATGATTTATAGGATCAACTGCATTGTATGGCCACTGAGACAAAGGATGACAGTTCAGTTGCAATTATTTGCTCTGGGGAGCAGAAGCAATTTTGCTCCCACACTATTCACATGAACCCAGAGTTGCAATAGGGATGGGAGGGACACTTGCTCAGGGGAAGCCAGTCTTGAATGTGTAAGAGCTGTGGATTTTAAAATGAAACTCTGTAAGCCACGTTTTTCATTACCTAAAATAAGAAGCTTTTTAGTTTTGTCTTTAGAATGAAACCTATGAGAGTCAACACCCTATGTAGAGATTAAAAGCATCATGTCTTTTGTAAGACAGCATCATCTACAGCTATGCGTTTAGGGTTTAGTTTACATGTTTTGCTACCCTTGGGAGATGATTTTTGATTCACACAGGATATGTACCACCCATGTTCTCTTCTGTGCCCAGGCATTTAGGTATTGTAATGAACACTTGATTCATATGTCTACTTAACAACACGTGGATATGGTGGTCTGAACTGAGGTAGGACTTAAAAGTAAACACACCCTGGATTTCAGTGATGGTACTAAAAATGTACATATCTTAATTTTAATATGGATTACATGTTGAAATAGTAACATATTGGACATATTAGTTTAATATTAACTACATCTGTTTATTTTTACTTGTTTCCACACAATGCCTAGATTTACATGTGTGACTCATTATATTTCTGTTGAATAGTACTGGTTTAGGGACATTTACTTGGACAAATGATCCTTGGAACATTCACAATAGCAGGAGCTCCAGTCACCAGGTCTTAACTGTAGAGGCCCTGTCCCTAGTGCCTCCAGTGTTCTCTTACTTGCTTGGCTCCCTATCTGGGCTGCCCTCCACCTGTGCTGTTGTTCCTGTTGTAGCTTCTGTGACACAGCTGACTGCTGTCTCACTCTCATCACTGCTCTGCAGACAGAAGAGGAGGCAGCTCTGCCTTTGACAGTTGCAAGCTCCCCCC